>PVIH01029586.1:0-13415 GCA_004025045.1 Sigmodon hispidus
ACCTCTGGGGCCCCACAAAGACTATTAGCTTCCTGGGATGCTTTGTCCAGCTCTTCATCTTCTTATCCCTGGGGACAACAGAGTGCATCCTCCTAGCAGTGATGGCCTTTGACCGCTATGTGGCTGTCTGCCAGCCCCTGCACTATGCCACCATCATCCACCCCCGTCTGTGCTGGCAGCTGGCAGCTGTGGCCTGGATGACAGGACTGCTTCAATCTGTAGTCCAGACACCTCCCACCCTCCGCCTGCCCTTCTGTCCCCATAGGCAGATTGATGACTTTTTATGTGAAGTCCCATCTCTAATTAGACTTTCTTGTGGAAACACTACTTTTAATGAGATTCAGTTGGCTGTGTCCAGTGTCATCCTTGTGGTTGTGCCTCTGAGCCTCATCCTTGTCTCTTATGGTGCCATCGCCAAGGCAGTGCTGAGGATAAACTCGGCTGAAGCATGGAAAAGGGCTTTTGGAACCTGTTCATCCCACCTCATTGTGGTCACCCTCTTCTACAGCTCAGTCATTGCTGTTTATCTGCAACCCAAAAACCCCTATGCCCAAGAGAGGGGCAAGTTCTTTGGTCTCTTCTACGCAGTGGGCACTCCCACACTCAACCCTCTCATCTATACCCTGAGGAACAAGGAGGTAAAAAAAGCATTCTGGAGGCTGTTGGGAAAAAATACCTAACAGAGAAATAGTTATGGCAACAAGTTTTTTAGGACAGCTTGGTATAAGCATTAAGACCTTCTAAACAAAACTAGAGAGAAATTGGTAATTGAAGCATGGCTGACTGGTATGTACAGCAGTAGAGATATGAAGGCAACAATGGGAACCTGAGTTACCTATTTACATGTCTTGCTTCAATGCCAGTTCTGTTCCTATTACAAGATGTACTGCTATTACTATACTGTAGTAAAAGATGTAACCATGTGGATTTCATTTCATTTGTTTTGACAAAACTCCTCTAATGGTAAGGGTTTCTAGCCTTGCAGACATTAGATATCCCAAAATTCAGAGCCTTGTGTCTAACAGGATTCAGTGAATAGAAGGCCTGAAACATTTCCTAAGGGATACTTTTCAATTATAACCTTGACTAAGAACTCTAGAGAGCAAGAATTTCTTCTCATCACTGATACTTCAGTACTCTAGAGTCTGGTGGGTCAGATGTACAAAGCAGCAATGCACTGGTACAACAGCCCTTTCCTGCTCTGTGGTCTACAGTAAGTGGTTCTGTGAAGAAAGCCCATCACTAAAATTTGCCTTCCACAATTTTCAGTGGTCAAAGCATTAGTGGGTTACTACCAGTGGTATTGAATATGAACACAAAAATTTGTCCTTAGTTTGAAGAGATGTCATGTCAGAATCCAAACTGCCAGACCTCTAACAACTTTAAACATTTGAGAAGCCCTGGATCTTTATTGGTTTTATTTCCCACTCTCTGAACTATTATAATGCCACTTCCCTTCTTAGCTGACCCTGCTTAACCAATACAATTTAAATTAAGCTGATGATTAAATTTTCTGGAATTTTACAAAACAGTTGGTAAACTCAATTATGATTAAAGATTAAATTAGACAATTGTCAGTAGTAGCTAATACTTTCAAAATACTACAAAATACTACAAAAATACCCCTTGTGACAAATTCTACAAGCAAGTAATAAAGATCCTGATACAAAATACTTGGTAAAAAAAAAATTCCCAGAAATTTCATATCCTAAAAGAAGAAAATTTTCTGAAAGATATAAATAGGCTATTTATCAACAACTCTTATTAAAATGAGTCTGAGATGTTATTTCTAATTTTACTCCTAAAAATAGAAGTAAAATGTTTTAAGTCTTTTTGGTAAGCAATTTTGTGTATTTTAGGTAATGTGTATTTAAAAATCAAATTTAGGTAATGAGTTTTGCTATATGTATTTTAAGCCATGCTGAATCAATGCATGAACTGAAATGTCTTTTGAACTTTAGAGGGGCTAATATTTGTGTAACTTTTAAAGTACTTTGATTAATGGATCATTGAAAATGAGTTTCTGGAAATTTTCTATTGGTTGGTTTCATGTGATAGGTTCATGTCATATAAGTGTGTTTATTTGTGTGAATGCATGTATGCATGCATGTGTGTTGTCTGCATGCATGCATAGAATCTCTAGAAAATGTTATTTTATGTAAATTTATATTTTATTAAAATTTATTTTATTTATTTATTTATTAATTTATTTATTTTATCTGAATGTGTGGATACTTAAGGGTATATATGCAAACCATGTGTGGGCAGGAGTCCTCAGAGGCCAGAAGAAATACGAGTTTCCCTGAAACTGGGATTATAGATAATTGTGAAACATTTCTTAAAGGATGAGCTCCAGTGTATGTGCTAGGGTCTGAATCCAGGGCTTTGTAGGAACAATAAACACTCTTAACTGCTGAGCCACTTCTCCAACCACGTATATTTTTAAATAGTTCATGTGAATCTTCATCAATATTTCTGATTGTATTTATAGAACTTTCTTAGCTATTTCAGAAAATATTTAGATTAGCAAATGTTACCTTTTTCATATTCTGAAAAATATATTCAAAATACCTACAAGAAAATTATTATAATCAAGTTCATAAGTTTGTCCAATTTTTCATTTCATAGATAGTCATTATTTTCATGTGCCTACAACTAGTATTTCCTAAATCTTTTCACATTACATTATTACAACTTTCCTTTCAGTCCTCATCTGTGCTAACTCCTCATGCTGTTTTACCAGAAAGTACCACAGTTATCCCTCTGTCCTGCAGGAGAAAAAGAATTGTCATGAGATTGCAGAAATGATTCAACAATTAAAATTCCTTGTTGCTTTTCCAGAGGATTCAAGTTCCATTTTAAACACACATCAGGCAACTTATGGCCACTGTAACTCCAGATCCAGGGGATCCTGAATCCTCTTCTGGCCTCTGCAGGAATCCCTCTTTTACAACATACACATAAATAAAAAAAATCTTATTTTAATTATTTAAAAGAATAGAATCTTAATAAATTTGCCAAAGCAGCATTAAAAAGTTAATTTATACAAATTCAAATTAAAATAAAATATATAAAAAAGATAATAAATATTTAAACTCATGGTTTCCCAGTTGTTTTATTTATGTTCTGTAGCTATTTATACCCATGACTTTTAGATGATAAAATATTATATAATGCACTGACAGCATTGTTTAGCTGTGCATTTCTTTCCAATTCTGTGTGGTTGTGACATATCACATCAACAGGTTGATGGTTGGTTGGTTGGTTGGTTGGTTGGTTGGTTGGTTGGTTGGTTGGTTGATTGGTTGGTTAGCTAGTTTTTTTTGAGACAAGTTCTCACTTGTAGCTTTGCCTATTCCAGAACTTGCTCTGTAGATCAGTCTGACCTTGAATTCACAGAGATCCATCTGCCTCTGACTCCTGAGTGCTAGGATTAAAGATATATTCCACAATAGTCCCACTATATTAATAGTAAAAAATGGTCATAGTGTAAGTAGTTACATCACAGACAAGCATGCTGTGCACACCTTTAATACCAGCATTAGAAAGACTTGCAAATTTCGGATAATCCTTGGATACATACGAAGACCCTATCTATATAAACCAAGATGAGAAGGAGACTAGCATAGAGGAAAAGGGACAGACAGAAGGACAGACCTAGGGAAGAAGGCTATGTTAAAGTACAAAGCACACTCTATCTCGGGCTTGTTTGCCTGAAGGAAAAGACACCGTCCATGTCCTATTGGAACACAGTAGTTAAAACGTTCTAACACAAACTTGAAGCTGTAATGTGAATTTACATCCATACCTATAAATCCAACCTGAGTCTAGTTCTTCTTCAAGATAACATTTGAAAAGAGCCTATTCAGTGCATGTAAGACAGTAATGCAGAAACAAAGTAATGCAGACCCAGACCCAGGCATAACAGCCAGCATTGCCACTGCAGTCGGAGCTATTCCTTAATTTCCTTTGTGGGATTCTGTCATTTCTAAGATACATATGGGTTTGGGATGATTGAAATAGTTAATTACATGGCTAAAGTAATGGGGTCAACCATCCTTTGTATCCTGCTCAGTGTTTTTACACTGTGACAATGTTTTGGATTATAATACTGTATTTCTGCCTCTGTAGAAAAAAGTGTAGATTCAGATTTTTTACAGCTGCTACAACTACCACCCAACACACCAAAGAACCACTATGGGATTCTGCCAACCACTAAATATATGCATTTGAGTTGCATATCCAGAGTTCAAAACCAGGTATAACCAATGGCTCTGATACATCCACCTTCATTTGAACTAGAATAATGGAATCTATATTCCCAGTATGATGCTTAGTTTACATTAAATGAATGGTAGACAAATATCCTAAGTCTGCTACAAAGCTAGTATTGGAACATCCTGTGCTGTTACAGTGTTGAATGTTTCAGGAGAACTGAGCAGAAGAGGAAGAATTTGAGGGGTGTTAAAAGTATATGGATAAATAAATAATAATTTAAAATTATTTATTTATTTAAAATAATTTAAGAGGAATGTTTGGATGATTGTTGCAGGATACTTGATCTGACTTTGACAACCCAAGACTGTGTTAATAAAGTTAACCTTGAATCAGTGGGCAAAGCCAGCCACTAGCTGCCTGGAATTGGACATAGAAAAGCCAGGAATACAGATAGAGAAGACACACATGAAAGAGTAGAGAGGGACTTGGAGATTTATACTTCTTCAGTCTAGGATGTGTGGAGAGAACACTTAGTGGGTCTCTGGTTAAAGCGGGGGGGGGAGAGACAGCTGGTTACTCCTCCACTTCTTTTTTTCTGTCAGGTTTTCATCCCAATAGCTGACTCACAAGTCTTTACTGGTAAAAGAACAACTTAGATAAAAACAACATATGGAGTTCAACATGTGGAACTAGTTTACATGGTGGTTTCTGAAGCCACCACTTTTACCTGCCACTGAAGCCTTGGGCAGCTTTTACCACATCTCCCATTAAGATCCCGTACATCCATCTGCTCCTGGGGTCAATGCTGCGTTTCTGTGCCTCACAGCACCCATTCAACCTGCAATGCCTGCTTAGGCTTCTGTGCTGTTGATCCTCCACAAATACACACAAGACACTGTTGTAGCTCTTTCATCCAGATGGACCCTGCACCTGTGTCTGCCCCACCCTCATCGCCTGCACACCCTGCCACACCCTCAGCACCCTCCTTACCAGCCTGGCTACTTAGGCACACCACTATGCCTGTGAGACCCACACACAACCCTCATGTCAGCTGTCACCACTGCTGCAGCCACCATTCTGGTGGACAAACTGAAAAGTCAGTAGATTTGATAAGACACCTGGAAAGTCCAAGAAAAATATTTATTATAGTAATAGGAAATAACAGGCCCTGCAGTGGTGGTGCACACCTTTGATCCCAGAACTCAGGAGGCAGAAGCAGGCAGATCTCTGTGAGTTCAGGGCCAGTCTGGTCTACAGAACAAGATCCAGGTTAGGCTCCAAAGCTACACAGAGAAACCCTGTCTTGGGAGGAAAAAAAAGAAATATCATAATGCAGGGGGTTAGGACTCTATAGTGTAACAATGGATGGCTTGAAAATAGAAAAAATAAATGAAGGTATAACCAACTTAGCTAGGATTGATATAGTTTGATTGTAGCTATTGTTTGATAATTCATATTTTATCTTTTAAAAAATTGTTTGATAACTGTGCTAAATATGAAAAACTGATTGATAAAACATAAGCCTTGGAAAGACTTTATTGATTAAATACAAGCCTTAGGAAGATGTACTAAAGAAAATAAAAAAGAAATTCATGCACAAAAAGGAGAATTTAGACTAAAACCTACCATACCACCACATGATGAAACCAAAGAGGGGAAGATCAAGGTTATTAGAAAACCAACCTTACTTTATCCAGTTACTATACAAGAATGACCAGCAGATGATAGTTACCGCCAAAGCTATACAGATGTTAAATAGAATCCTATCGAAATGTTTGTATGATATGCACTCAACCTATGTAAGGCAGAATCATGGGCAACTCAGAACAGAATTATCACCCAAGACTAGAAAGATTTAGCAACAATGATGTTGGAAGCTGGTCCTCAGTTACAGAAGAGAACATGGTGGAAAGAAGCTAGGGTCATAGAACAGTAAAATAGGGATAGAGGTATTGATATTTCCCTAGATCAGTTCTTCAATGAAGGCCAATATGCTGATTTGCAAAGACAATTTGGATTTGATGATCTCACTTTGGCCCTATGTCAATTAGCAGCTTTGAATGCTTGAGACAAGGTTGAAAAATCAGGAAAAAAAAAAAGTCTGAGTCATTTACCAAAATTACATAAGGCTCCAAAGAGGCATTTACTGATTTTTTCTTTTTTACAAAGATTGACTTTGGCTATAACTAAAATAATATCAGATCCAGAAGTAAGACAAATACTAATCAAGTATTTGGCTTTTGAAACTGCTAATTCAGAATTCGAAATGGTGATTAGGCCTTTAAAGACAAGATGCAGGGGCTGGAGGGATGGCTCAGAGGTTAAGAGCACTGACTGTTCTTCCAGAGGTCCTGAGTTCAATTCCCAGCAACCACATGGTGGCCACAACCACCTATAATGGCATCTGGTACTCTCTTCTGTATACTGTATACATAATAAATAAATAAATGTTTAAAAAAATAAAGACAAGATGTGAACCTATAGATGAATAAAGTAGAAATAAAGCTGATATTGGATCTCATGCTTATGATGCTGCTTTGATAAGAGAAATAATTTCTAATTTTTTTTAAAAATTAGAATCTCAGAAATTTTAATTGTGGCAAACAAGGCCATCTGAAAAGGGATTGTAGGGAAGTCATTACTAGAAACACTGATTTTTCTAGAGATAATGCAAATAGAAGGCTCCAGCCTTCCAGAGTATGCAGAAGGTATGGCAAAGGATGTTGTTGGACTAATGAATGCAGATCAACAACAGACAGACAAGGTAACCTTTTGCCATCGGGAAATGCCTAAGGAGGCCTCCTGCAGGTCCAGTACCAAATTTAGTTCAATCATTTCCTATCAGCATTGGAGAAACTCATCTACAAAACAATGAGAAGAATTAATGTCTGTTATTAAAAACAACATTGCCTGTGGGACCAGAACTTTCCCTAATGAATGAACTGGCTTTTTGGAGCCCATATCCTATAGAGGGATACCTTGCTCAGCCTTGATATTAGGGAGAAGGACTTGATCTTGCCTCAACTTGATATGCCAGACTTTATTGATTCCCCCTCAGAGTCCTTACCCTCTCTGAGGAGTGGATGGGGGAGTAAAGTGGGGGTAAGCTGGGGGTGACTGGGAAGAGAAGAGAAAAGGGAACCGTCGTTGGTATGTAAAAAACTTTCAAATAAAAAAATTATTATAAAAACAACAACACTTCTGTGGATGTGATAAAGAACACTATAGCTTTCATAGATAAAGCAAAAAAATCAGTAGGTTATACAAATGCTTTATTAACATTAAAAAAATTTAAGTAATAATGAGAAAGAAATGGCAGCTGTACAAAGACATTGGACAATACAAAAAAATTGCTAAATTGAATCTTCCAGTATAATTTAAGGATGTATTGAGCTTAAAATGGAAACCAAGATATGTGTTACATTGAGGAAGAGGTTTTGCTTTTGTTTGCACAGGAAATGAAAAGATTGATAAAAATTAGATTCCAACTGGAGAGATCTCTTGATTAGGAAAGGCACAAGCCATTCTATCCAAACTAACTCATAAAACTAACAAATTTTTATTAGTTTTTATTTGATCAGGTTTAAAGAAAAAAAATATTATTAAGACATAATACTTTTTCTGTTGGAAAAAAAACATTTTATCTTAACAAAGATATAACCTACTAAAAAAGGAATTTTCCAAAGTTAGGATTGATGCAAGGTTTTGTTTTTGTCTTTACAGGAAAATAAAATGATCCAACTAAAGAAACTAAATTCCACTGGACAAATGAGATATTGAAAGGATAAATAACCAAGAAAAAAATGCCCTTCCAAAAGTAAATTGACCTACTTGTATAGCACACATCCAACAAGATAAAATTTCATAAATCTTCTCAAATGTTTGTTTCTGACGCTCTCTGCATACATAAAAGGCAAATGATCCTTTTGTGGTCCCAATCAATTAAAAATTTAAAGCTGGCATTGGGATAGGAGTATAGCTGTCTCCTCCTCTAAACCTATGCATGCTTGTTAAAGAAAAATCCAGAATCTGTCTCATGTCAGAAGAGCCATGTGGTATGAGGCAGAAGAACAGAAAAATTATGGGACTGTTCTATTACCATTAATCTCATCATCTTTGGATTTCTATTTGATTATTTAAAACTTTTATAAGGTATAAACATCTAAAAGTTTACAAAATTATTACATATATTTATGGTTTCTGTTGTGGTATTAATGGTCAAATAAAGTACTAATTCTAAAATAAGCTTCATCTAGCTTCCTGTACTTGATCTCAGACTTGAATCTAAAGCACACAGATTGTGGTCCTTTAACCTCTCATAGATCTGTGGCATATGACATTTAAAATGTTGAAGTTTTCTGCAGAGAACCATGACCATTTGTGGCAGTGACATTTGAGGTCTCCAAGAAGATAATGGGACTCTACAACAACAAATCCACCTGCTAACCACTAAGCTGACAAGTACCACCCAAAGATCAACTTCAAACTACAAACTGCTTAAGACAACTTCAAAGCAGTTAGGTAAGATGGTTCAGCCTCATAGACTATTCATCCAGTTCTTCAGATAAGTCCTGCACTTTCCCATCACACCAAAACTGGACAATTGCTAACTCTCCCAGGACTTGACCATTATCTTAATTATCTCAAAGTCCCCTAAAGATGCTGTTGCTCATAAATAGCAACAACTAACATTAAGAACATGATGCCCACATTTCCAAGAGGTGGGGTGGGTGATTTTTGGTCAGTTGATGGGTTATAGATGTTTATCAGCATTTAGGGGGGTTAGTTACAAGTTGTTATTGATCATGGTCAAACAAGAAACTAAGCAAAGGAGGCCAGATTCAGGGATCTTTTTCGGAAAAAATAAAAAGGGGTATATAGGAATGGTAGGATAAAAATGTAAGTTATTGAATCTACTTTTAAACTAAAAAGCAACCATTAATCTCAAATATTTTACATTGTTATGATTTTTTGTAAATTGATACAAATTCAAGGTTATTTTGTTAGAACATACTGTACATATGTTTATACCCTTGTTTAAGGTATTGTACCTATGCAGCTCATTTTAAAATGTAGTGTAAAGTTCTAGTCCTTGAAAGATATTATTATAAACTATTTAGGACAATTAAGAAATACAAGTTAGTAGTTAGTCATCTATAACAATCAAACTTGTAATCATGTTAGGTATGTTTTCAAGGTCAAAGGTATATTTTAAATAGATACATGGTCTGGAGACATTTCAGAGATCTATTGAATCTACTTAAATATGGGATTTAATATTTTTTAATAATATAAGGTTCTCCATGACAATGAAATACATCTTTTTCTGGTAGCACTAACCTACTTCAGAGAAGATAATAGACATCATCTTCTTTCATATAGACTTTTCTTTCATTGTGCCAAAGTTAGCCACTGGGGAAGAGACTGCATTTGCCTTGACTACTGACAGTATGCTGTCCAACTTGAACAAGCAGGACACAAAATGTGACTGCCAACTTTTGCCAAGACGAGGTAGGGCAGTCCTTCAAGACTCCTGCTTCCCAGAGAAGTCTGTCAAATATTCTATAGGCCTGTAGGCTGAAAATGGATGACCCAACACTGCAGAGGAACCTTAGGTGACTGTCCAGACAGCAGCTGTCTTTGTCATCTCTATAGTTTTGGATATTGTTTGCACTGCACTGCCTATTTACTGAGGTAATATTTTATCCTTCTTGAGTATCTGATGGGAAGTTGAAGACTAGATAGTTATGCTGTTTTCTTTGTTACCAAATTCAGAAAAGAAACTTACAAAAGAGATATAAAGCTTGTAAGGTTGAGAGAAATAAAAGCTTAAGTTCTTTACTAAGAAAATGTTTTAAGGCCTAAAAAGATATTTTTAGGCTGATAATACAAGTTATGATAGAAAACAATTTAGGTATAAAACTTTGGACTCACCAAGACAGGATAAATAGTAGAGTATTTTCTCCAAATTTACAAAATAAAAATGAGCTGGATATTGTAAATGCAATTCTTATCTGATAATTATTCGTATTGTATATAGTTTTACTGTGTTTAACTTAAAACCTTTCCTTTTTTATTGACACAATATTGACACAAAAAGGGGGAAATATTGTGAGATATTTGACTGCATTGTGACACCAAGACTGTGTTAAAAAAGTTAACTTTGAATCAGGGTGCAGAGCCAGTAACTAGCAGACCCAAATTAGCTGAAGAGAAGCCAGGAATAAGGATAGAGAAGGAAGGCACATAGGCAGGCTTAGGGAAAGACTTGGAGATCTGCTGCTTCTTCTGTCTCAGAAGTGTTGAGAAAGAGGTGCTTATTGGGTCTCCATTAAAAAGGGAAGGTCAGCTGGTCACTTCTTCTCCACTTCTTTAATCTTTCAGGTTTTCACACCAATATCTGACTCCTGAGTATTTATAATAAAACAACTTAGACAAAAACAACAGATACTGTGTGGAGGGGAACAGATATGGCTCTGATTATCCCAAATACTATCCTATTGAAAGGAGGCAGTGGGTGAACTATTGACCTATGCAGTGGGGACTGTTTGCTGTCATGGTTCCTCCAGAGTCCCATGCTCCCTCCATCATAATTACTAACTAATTAATTGTCTGTGGGCTGTGGAACCCTTGGGTCTCTGCTGAATTAATGAGCTGTTTCTCCATAGGACAGTAATTCTGGGATCCTTCTCCACCAAATACCATGTCAGGCTTTCCACCACCAGGACCACTAAAACAGATGCTTACTTCTCCACACACTTAGGGACAAGGCCATTTGTAAAGTCTTGATAGTAGCCATATTTCTGCATTCTCTTGACCTCATTTGCACCATAGAAAAGACATCTGATTGTGGTTTTTTACACAACTCTGATTGCTTACAAATATATTTTCTTAGCTTTTTGTTTAACTTTCTTTGCTTCTACTTCTCATGTTAAGAAGGTGCAGATATGTAGAGTTGTGAGGGATAATTTTAAGTGTAACAACAAGCTTGGCTAGAGGGATGCAGACCCTTAGTTTGAAGTATTTGCTCTATTTTCACAATGTAAATATTCCTGGCAAGCAAGATTCTACTTAACAAAGGTTTAATAGCTAACTCACAAAACCTGAGAATTACCAAAAGGTACTATGAGCTAGCTCTAACTCATTGCATATTCATGTACTTAGAAAACTGCCTAGTAGTAAACATTAACAATTCTTACTAATACTAGAGATCTAGACACCCATTCAGAGTTTAGTAATCTCTTTTTATATTCAGTTCTTCTTAAGGTCCATGTGAAGACTAGGCACCTGATCAGAGTTTGGTGATTAGCAATGGCTAGTTAAACAGGATATTCTGATTGAAGGTAAGTAAGCTGTTTCTTGTCTATGAAATAATCTGATGTTTACCTAGCAAGCAAGCCTCAGGCTGAAAGGCAAGTGAATCCAGAGGTTTTGTTTATTTGTCTTTGCATTTATTAGAGGAGTTTCCTTTAAATATTCATTGCATGTGTGTGTGTGTGTGTGTGTGTGTGTGTGTGTGTGTGTGTGTGTGTGTGTGTGTGTCAGTGTTTATAGAGGCCAGAAATCCCTGAAGCTGGATCTATAGCACTTGTGAACTGCTTGACATGGGTGTTGGAAACAGAACTCTCAGGCTTAGGAAGTACCCTTAACTGTTGGAGTCAACTCTCCAGCCAGATTTTTGCTTTTGAAACAAGTTATCACTCTGTGGTCCAAGCTGAACTCAAACTCAGCTTTCTCTTTCCTCTGCCTCCTGGGTACTAG
The DNA here is from genome assembly GCA_004025045.1 of Sigmodon hispidus. Taxonomy (NCBI): domain Eukaryota; kingdom Metazoa; phylum Chordata; class Mammalia; order Rodentia; family Cricetidae; genus Sigmodon; species Sigmodon hispidus. Next base: position 11,980 of record PVIH01029586.1, read on the forward strand.
CATGAACGAAATGTGTCACCATGCTTGACCTAAACAGTCTGAATTCTTATCAGACTGTTTTTTTGAATTTTTGAATCAGGTGGTTATGTGGTTTAATTTTTTCAAGTGCTGAACAGTAGCAGACAGACCACAGTTCCACAGCAAGAATCCTCTTTCTGCATTTTTCTGAACATCAATTATAGGAAATGTTCTCTAGAATCTTGGTCCTAATATCTATTGAGTAGGTGACCTAAGACATATTATTTATCTTACCCTGACAATTCAATCACTGATAAAATTGGTGAGATCATTACAAGGATACTATGGAAATGGTCAGATAGTGATGTACCACAGTTGGTCCAAGAGAAACACTCTACAGGTGTAAAACGCTTATTAAAAAGGAAGGAATGATTACCAGACTTTCACTGAGCCCTTTGGATGATCAACACCTACCCTGGCTTGTAGCACAAAGTTGACACCTTAAAGCCTAAGAAAAAGACAAATGCACAGCAGAGAAATGACAGGAGGACAGCTGGGCAGTGGTTCATGCTTCAGTCCAGCACTAGGAGGCAGAAGCAGGCAGATCTATCTCTAAGTTCCAGGCCAGTCTGATCTATAAAGCCAGCCAGGGCTACAAAGAGAAATCCAGTCTATAAAAACTAAAAAGGGGGGAGAAGGGAGGAAGGAGAGGAGAGAGACAGACAGCGAGAGACAGAGAGAGAGAGAGAGAGAGAGAGAGAGAGAGAGAGAGAGAAGGAGAAACAACAGCAAGTGGAAGAGATCAAAGTTAAGAAGGTAAAGTAAAAGGAAGTCACCAAGGTAACAGAAATAAGGCAGAGAAAAGGAGGGAGTGAACTGTCAGAATAATAACCAAATTACCAACAGAAAGCTGATAAGAACATTAGTTGATGAATGAATGAGAGTTGGGTGCCACTAAGGTAACACACTAAAAATTGTACACAAAGGTTAGCTGCTATTTAACATCAGCCTCCTTTGCCCTCAACCAGGAAGCCAATGAGGATTCACCTGTTCTCCACCCCATTCCTGGTTTCTTCTCCGTTATCAGACACTATCTTACAAGGGAAGGAACAGTAGAAGAGGGCAAGTTGTTAACTGATGGGCCTGAGGATGGGAGGCTCAGAAATGTCAATCTACTTCCTGTGTCCTGATAAGTACACAGCATAAATCTTTATCAGGCCCCTTATGTCACACTAATCTGACAGCTTCATCCTTCCAACTAGACACAAAAGGCCATGGCCAACCACAGCTCCCCAGTGGGCTTCATCCTGCTGGGCTTCTCTGAACATCCACACCTGGAAAAGATTCTCTTTGTGGTTGTCTTGTGTTCCTACCTTCTCACCCTCCTAGGAAACACACTCATCCTCCTGCTGTCCACACTGGACCCCAGGCTCCACTCTCCAATGTACTTCTTCCTCTCTAACCTCTCCTTCTTGGAC
>PVIH01029587.1:0-13409 GCA_004025045.1 Sigmodon hispidus
TAGAAAGTGTGACTTCTTTGTTCATAATAATAATAAAAAATATGCTTAAGAAAAAAGAAGAGTGCTTAAAATGCTGTGCTTCAGGTATATATGTCAGAATCCACAAACACACAACACTGCCACTGCTAGCATTGGAAAGAGCTTCCCAACACACACACACACACACACACACACACACACACACACACACACACACACACACACATTTTTGGTTTTTGTTTTGCTTTTCAGGATTTTACCATATAGTCCAGGAAGGTCTTGAATTTGTGATTGCTCTGGCTTCACCTCCAAGTGCTGGGATTATAGACAAGTGCCACCAGCCTTTTCCCAATATACACATCTGACTGTATACCATTATTTTGTTATGAAGGTGGTGCTGGGAATTGAACTTAAGGCCTCACTTACACATGCTAGGCAAGCACTCTAGCCTGAGCTATATATTACCAAACCTACCACTACACTATTCTTAGATATAATAATTAGAGAACCTTCAAGTCGAGTAAAACTTCAACTGGACTGGGGGTGTTGGCTCAGTGGTAGACTGCTTGCTTGATTAACACGTGTAAGACTGAGAGTTCTACCCTTGCTTAGAGGAAAAAGAAAAGACTTCAATTAACAGCATTACAGAAAGGATTTTTTTCATGAAGAGACTAAAATGGTCACACACCAACCTCTCTTATACCAGTAACATTAGTTTCTACCTTTTGGAGAGCATCCTCAAGGATCCTAGAAGCATCCCTAAATTGTTCAGAGTCTTCCCCATAGCGCTTTGAAAGTTCATCCAAACCTGCCAGCTCCAGTGAATACAAGTCAGGAGAATGATCCTTGGCTAGATGCTTATGTCGAGACAACTTAGAACAAACAGATAACAGAAATGAGATGCTAAATACAACCAAGTGAGGCTTTACAGCAGAATGAATGAAACTGCCGCAGAAGCACAGCAGCGCACTGCAACGCATACACAGTTAAAAATGGCAGCAAAAGGAACTTCCGTAAGTGGGTTTCTGATAAATCCAATACAAATCTCATTGCTTTATTTTAAAAGCTTAGATATGTTTCCAGTGCTTACGAGACAGAGGCAGGAAGATCTCTGAGTTCAAGGTCTACAGAGTGAGGTTCAGGACAGCTAGGGCTACAACAAGAGACTCTGTCTTGAAAAAAAAATCAAAAACCAAAAACAAACTAATAAGCAAAAAGACTTGACTATGCGCCAAGGCATGAAGCAATAGCTGGCTGCACTGCTATAATGCCAGGATTCATGGGCTACTCTTCCTCCTACATACCCTTCCAGAATCTACTGGCTGCGAGCACGAAGCTTTCAAACTTCGGAAACTAGCAGACAAGAAAGATGATCTAGTTCCGTCACGAAGATGCTTTTAAAAAGCATTTACCGGGGCTGGAGAGATAGCTCAGCGGTTAAGAGCACCGGCTGCTCTTCCAGAGGACCCGGGTTCAATTCCCAGCACCCACATGGCAGCTAACAACTGTCTGTAGTTCCAGTTCCAGGCAAACACCAAGGCAAATAAATAAATAAAGTTTAAAAAAAAAAAGCATTTACCAAAAGATAACTTGCAGATAGATTTTTTTTCTTTTTCAATGTGGTTAACGCTATTAATTGCCCAAACTGTTGTTCCAGGTTTGGAGCCACAGCGACAAATACAGGAATTAAGTCTCAGTGTCTGACAAGGAATAGGTGGCCAAATCGCAACTATAGCAGGATAGCTTTATTCCCAAGACTATGTTCTTTCAAGGGTTAGGGTCTCTCCTGAAGGCAGAAATGCAAAAGAAATGGCCACTGACACGAGACAGAATTCAGCTTTCCTATCACCACCATTATTTTCTCAGTTTTCATGGGATCATAAATCTGGGGCCTGATTAAACTTTTCAACTAGCCTCATTTTCATTTAAAGATTTTCTAGGCATCAAAACAGAACTTGAAAGCTGGAGCAGCCTACTTACCAAACTCGAAATATCACGGAGCACTTGCAGTTCCGACAGAAAGAGCAGGTCAGCCTTCAGAGACCAGAAAGTAAGTGTTAGTTGAAATACACAGTAGAGATCTGTAGTGCCAGTTAGCAAGTAAAGTACAACATATTCTGACCACTAATCAGTAAACTCCTGTTTTCCTCTCCTTGGGAGATTTACTGTAATTAAAACTTAAGGCAGCTTAGTATGTGCAAGACCAGGCTCAAGGCAAGTACCAGAAAAAGATGAATATAAAACATGATTTCCTAACAAACAAGTAATGGCCACTCCCTAGTACAGTGACCACCATTTAACAGCTCTACTTCTGCTGATGGAACCATGCCGAGAGTCAACACTGCTGTCCTTTGCCCTCAGAGGACTGAGGAATCCTATACCATCTTAAGATCCTATGGAGGAATGGACCAGTTTACTTCTTGCCTTGAACACTTTCCAAAGCAGAGAATTAAGAATGGTGGTTCCTGGGCTAGAGAGATGGCTCAGAGGTTAAGAGCACTGGCTCTTTTTCCAGAGGTTCTGAGTTCAATTCCCAGCAACCACATGACAGCTTACAAACTGTTTATCTATAATAATAAGATGTGGCCCACAATTATTTAGAATGAGATCTGGTGTCCTCTTCTAATGTGCAGACATACATGCAGGAAAAACACTTTATACATAGTAAATAAATAAATCTTAAAAAAAAAAAGAATGTTGGTTCCTAGCCACCCACAATAGCTATAAAGGACAAAAGCCAAAGGTAGGGATGGCTGTCAGGTATGATGATGGTTCATGCTCTTTTAACCCCAGGACCCAAGAAAGAGAGGCTGGCAGAGCTCTGTGAATTTGAGGTCAGCCTCACCTACACAGTAAGTTCCAGGCCAGCCAGGACTATAGAGTGAGCTTGTATCTCAACAAAAAAAAAAAAAAAAAAAAGTAGGAATCTCTCTTGCTACTGCAATATCCTGAAAAACGTGCCTCTGTATCAGCAATGGCTATGAGTAATAGTGTCAACTCGCCAGGTCTATACCGCTCAACCAGCCACCAAAAAGACTGGTTTTGCAGCTTGTCTGGGAACACTAGTACAAGAATGTAAAAATATTTACTAAAGTGCAACTCAGGTCAGAGGTGTTTGCACATGCCTTTAATCCCAGTACTCAGGGAGGGAGGCAAAGGCTGGTAGCTCTGTGAGTTCAAGGGCAGTCTGGTTTACAGAGTGGGTTTCAGGACAGCCAGGGCTATACTAAGAAACCCTGTCTGGAAAACCATCCCCCAAAAAAGTACAACTCAGAAAAGGTGTTTGTTCATAAACACTATGCCAACAGAACAAAGAATATACTCCAGCAGTAAATGTGCCCAATTTTTCACTTTTTTACAACTGTCAGTCTTGCTAAAGTTTCAAGTAGCAGATGGAAAGGGAATTTAACGGCATTCATTTATTCACTCTGCAATTGAACTACTTACTTCGTTATTCCTACTCAGAGAATTGAGGGGAAGAGAGTTGAGAACGGAGTTTTCTTGAAACAGGCGATTACGTAGCTGCCGTAATGTGACTGAAAGGTCTTCAAAAACGGAGTTTGCTTTCCCCACCATATACACTCTCTATAAGAAGGATCAGAACTCTGGGTTAACTGTCTGCTATGGATTCATTCCAACACAGAAACTTCATATAGATTTTTTCACTTTTTTACTTGCCCCCAATATCTCATCTCACTTTTTAATTTAGATTTTTTTTCATTTTACATACCATCCACAGTTCTCCCTCCCTCCCCCATCCCTTGCCCACTCCTCAGAGAGGGTAAGGCCTACCATGGGGAGTCAACAAAGCCTGTAAATCAAGTTGAGGCACATCCAAGCCCCTCCTCCCTGCATCAAGGCTGAGCAAGGTGTCTCTCTATAGGGAATGGGCTCCAAAAAGCCAGTTCATGCACTAGAGATAAATCCTGGTCCCACTGCCAGAGGCCTCACAAACTGCCCAAGCTACATATCTGTCATCTACATTTAGAGGGCCTGATTTGGTTCCATGTAGGTTCCCTGTACCTCATTTTTTAATGGGATTGTATGGTATTTTGATGTCTAGTTTCTTGAGTTCTTTATACATTTTGAAAATCATTCCTCTGTCAGATGCAGGGTTGGTGAAGATCTTTACCCATTCTGTAGGCTGTCATTTTGTCTTACTGACTGTGTTCTTTGCCTTACAGAAGCTTCTCAGTTACAGGAGGCCCAACTTATTGTTGTCTTTAGCGTCTGTACTACTGGTGTTCTATTTAGGAACTGGCCACCTTGCCAATGCATTGGAGGGTATTTCCCACTTACTTTTCTATCAAGTGGCTGGGTTTATGTTGAAGTCTTTGATCTAATTGGATTTAAGTTTTGTGCAGGGAAATAGGTTTGGATCTATTTGCATTTTTCTAATTGTCCTCCAGTTATACCAGCATCAATTGTTGAAGATGCTATCTTTTTTTCATTGTACATTTTTGGCTTCTTTGTCAAAAATCACGTGTTCATTGGTGTGTGGATTAATGTCAGGGTCTTCAATTCAATTCCATTGATCCATGTATCTATTTTTATGCCTGTACCAGGCTGTTTTTTTTTTTTTTTTTTTTTTTTTATCACTATAGCTCTATAGTAGAGGTTGAAGTCAGGGATGGTGATGCTTTCAGAAGTTCCTTTGTTGTACAGAATTGTTTTGGCAATCCTGGGTATTTTGTTTTTCCATATAAAGTTGAATAATGTTCTTTGGAGGTCTGTGAAGAATTGTGTTGGGATTTTGATGGGAACTGCATTGAATCTGTAGATTGCTTTTGGCTAAGATTGCCATTTTTACTATGTTGATACTACCTAAAAGCATGGGAGATCTTTCCATTTTCTGATATTTTCTTCAACTTCTTTCTTCAAAGAGTTAAAGTTCTTGTCAAGCAGGTCCTTCACTTGTTTGGTTAGAGTTATGTCAAGGTATTTTGTTATTTGTGGCTATTATAAATGTGATGTTTCTCTGATTTCTTTCTTAGCTCGTTTATCATTTGTATGTAGATGGGCTACTGAATTTTTGGAGTTAATCTTATATCCCACCACATTACTGAAGAAGTTTATCAGCTGTAGGAGTTCCCTTGTAGAATTTTGGGGGTCACTTATGTAAACTATCATTTCATCTGAAAATAGTGAAAGTTTGACTACTTTCTTTCTAATTTGTATCTGCCTAATCTCCTTTTGTTGTCTTATTACTCTAGCTAGAACTTTGAGTACTATATTGAATAGATATGGAGAGAATGAACAGCCTTGTCTTGTTCGGTTTTAGTAGGATTGCTGTTTCTCTCCATTTAGTTTGATGTTGGCTGTTGGCTTGCTGTGTATTGTCTATACATTGTTTAAGTATGTTCCTTGTATCCCTGACCGTTCTAACACCTTTATCATGAAGGGGTATTGGACTTTGTTGAAGCCTTTTCAGCATCTAAAGCGATGATCATGTGGATTTTTTCTTTCAGTTTTTTTATACAGTGGATGACAATGACAGATTTTCATATGTTGAAACATTCCCAAGTCTCTGGGATGAAGACTACTTGATCATGGTAAATGATTTTTTTGATGTGTTCTTTGGTTCAGTTTGCTAGTATTTTATTGAGTATTTGTGCATCACTGTTCATGAGGGAGATTGATTTGTAATTCTCTTTCTTTGTTGCACCTTCCTGTGGTTTGGGTATCAGGGTGACTGTGGACTCATAGAAAGAGTTTGGCAATGTTCCTTCTATTTTATTGTGTGAAACAATTTGGGAAGTATTGGATTAGCTATTCTTTGAAATTTTGGTATAATTCTGTGCTGGAACCATCTGGTCCTGGGTTTTGGTTGGTTGGGAGACTTTTCATGACTGCTTCTATTTCCTTAGGGGTTATAGGTCTATTTAAACTGTTTATCAGATCTTGATTTAATTTTGGTATGTAGTACCTATCCAGAAAAATGTTCATTTTTTTTTTTTTAGATTTTCCAATTGTGTGGAGTACAGGTTTTTGATGTCCTAGTGATTCTCTGGATTTCCTCTGTGCCTGTTCTCATGTCCCCCTTTCCATTTCTGATTTTGTTAATTTGGATATTCTCTCTCTGCCTTTTTGTTAGTTTGAATAAGGGTTTGTCTATCTTGCTGATTTTCTCAAAGAACCACTTCTTTGTTTCAATGATTCTTTATATTTTTCTTTGTTTCTATTTTATTGATTTCAGTCCACAGTTTGATTATTTTTGATTATCTACTCCTCCTGGGTGAGCTTGCTTCTTTTTGTTCTAGAGCTTTCAGCTTTGCTAGTAAGTCAGTGGTGTGAGACTACTCCAAATTCTTTCTGGAGGCATCTAGTGCTATGAACTTTGCTCTTAGCACTGCTTTCATAGTGTCCCATAAGTTTGGGTTTTATTGTACCTTCAATTTCATTGAATTTTACGGAGTCTTTAACTTTTTTTCTGTATTTCTTCCTTGACCTAGTGGTGATTCCATTGAGGATTCTTCAGTTTCCATGAGTTTGTAGGCTCTCTGCAATTTGTGGTGTTGTTGAATTCTAACTTTAAGCCATGGTGATCTGAAAAGATACCTGGGCATTATTCCACTTTTTTTGTATCTGTTGAAATCTGCTTTGTGACCAAGTATGTCATCAATTTTAGAGAAGGTTCCATGAGATGCTGAGAAGGCATATATATTCTTTTGTGTTTGGGTGGAATGTTCTATAGATTTCTATTAAGTCCATTTGAGTTATAATATCTATTAGTTCTCTTACTTTTCTGTTAAGTTTCTGTCTGGTAGACCTATCCATTGGTGAGAGTGGGGTATCGAAGTCTCCCACTATAAATGTGCGGGGTTGATGTGTGATTTAAGCTTTAATAATGCTTCTTTTACAAATGTGGGTGCCCTTGTATTTGGGGTAAAATGTTCAGAATTGGAATTTCATTCTTGATGGATATTTCTTGTGGTGAATAGGAAATGTTCTTCTCTATCTCTTTTGATTAATTTTAGTTTGAAGTCTATTTTGTTAGAGATTAGGATAGCTATACCATCTTCTTAGGTCCATTTGATTGGAAAATCTTTTCTCAACCCTTTACCCTGAGTAATGTCTGTTTTTGAAGTTGAGGTGTGTTTTCGTATCCGTCCTGTTAGCCAGTCTTTTTATAGGCTAATTGAGCCCATTGATATTAAGGGATATTAATGAGCATTTATTGTTAATTCCTGTTATTTTTTGGTTTTGGTGGTGGTGGTTGTAGTGTGTGTGTGTGTGTGTGTGTGTGTGTGTTTATTTCTCTTCTTTAGGATTTGCTGGTGTGTGATTATTTCTTGCCTGTGTTTTTGTAGGTACAGCTAATTTCCTTAGGTTGGAGTTTTCCTTCTACTACTTTCTATAGGGCTGGATTTGTGGATAGGTATTGTTTAAATCTGGTTTTGTCATGGAATATCTCTGTCTATGATGATTGAAAATTCTGCTAGGTATGGTATTCTGGGATGGCGTCTGTGGTCTCTTAGTGTCTACATAATGTCTGTCCAGGGCCTTCTGGTTTTCAGAGTTTCCATTGAGAAGTCAGGTTTTATTCTGATGGATCTGCCTTTATGTTACTTGACCTTTTTCCTTTACAGCTGTTAATATTCTTTGTTTATTCTCTATGTTTAGTGTTTTCATTATTAAGTGGTGGGGCAGCTCTTTTTTTGGTCCAGTCTATTTGGTGTTCTGTAGGCTTCTTGTATCTACATATGCATGTCCTTCTTTAGGTTGGGAAAGTTTTTTTTTCTATGATTTTGTTAAATATATTTTCTGTGCCTTTGAACTGGTATTCTTCTAATATCTCTTGGTTATGCTCTTTAAGGGTTCCTATCATCTTCATAAAGTTATTTTAAAGGTACTTTTCTTCTGCTTCATCACTTTGGGATGTTCGGGTCTTGCTGTTGTAAAACCACTAGGTTCTGGTGGCACCATCTTGCTCTTTTTGTTGTTGAATGTATTCTTACACTGCTGTCTAACCATCCAGGTTGGGGTTATTGTTGCTGAGTCTTCCTCCAGTCTGTGCAGGTGGAACCTGGAACTCCAGGGGCCTGCCTCGGGGTATGGTTGGCCTGCTGACCAGCTGCTCTGGTTCTTCCTCCAGTTAGTACAGGTGGAGCTTGTGCCTCTGGGGCCTCTGATGCAGATGGGGATATGTTGGCCTGCTGACCTTCTGCTGTTACTGCAATGAGTAGGAGAGGACACAGAGATATGCCCCAGGGCTTAGAGCCTAGAGCTTAGAGAGCAGAGCTCTACAGCCGAGAGAGCAGCCATTCACCTCTTCCTCCAACCCTGCAGCTCATACAGTTACCTTAAAATGTCATTAAATAACACTTCTTTATAAGGATCTTAAAGAAAAACTTTGTTACTTACTTCCTCACTGGGAGCCAACTGCAGAACTACAGGTGTTTCTTCAGAAAATAAGGAGTGAATGGAATTTGCAACACTGTCAAGACTGAAAGGAACTGCCTGAAATGCAAGAGTAAAACTGTAATTATTTTTTGTAACAAAGTGGAAAGAGAAATCATCGAGACAGTATAAGCAAGATGTTGCAGGAAGAACAAGCATTTTCCATTATATTGATATATTAACTGTATATGTTAATGGGTTTCATCATGATGTCCATGCTTCCAAATGGTGTCAAACATGACACCATCTTCTGGCATTCTGCCACCCTTTCCTCTCCCTTCTCCCCTACTTGCCCAGGGTCCTCCCTAGGCACTCCACTAGTTTTAGTTGTCTCTATTTTCTTTTTGAATTCTGTGTTCTATATGAGTGAAAATGTGTACTGTTTACTTTCAGAGTCTGGCCTGTTTTGCTTAATAGAACTACTTCTTGTTCTAACTCATTTTTTTCCTGCAAATGACATGATTTTTCATCCTTCTTTATGTCTCTACTGAGTTACCCACATTTTTTGATATTTTTTTCATATAATACATTTGATCACGTATTTCCCCTCCCCAAGCTCCTCCCAGCTCATGTCCACCTTGCTATCCACCCATCTTTATGTCTCTTTTCTCTCTTTCACCTTTATCCAATAAGCCACCTGTCCACCGCTGCTACCAAAAGACATTTAAAATTATTACTTGTGTGCGTGCTTGTATATGTGCGCATGCCATGACATATATGTAGAGGTCAGAGATTTTTGTGGAGTCAGTTCTTTCCACCCACCTTTACATGCAAGGCAAAGTGCCTTTGTTCACTGAACCTTCTTTCTGGCCCTGAGAGCTGCTTTTTAATTTGAATTCAAATTTTTGATTTTATTATTGAATGTGTATGGGTATTTTTCCTGTGTGTATGTCTGTGTACCGTTTATGTGCCTGATGCTGGAGGAGGCTAGAAGATGGCACTGAATCTGTAATTACATATGATTGTTAGCTGGCTGCCATGTGGGTGCTGGGAACTGAGCCCAGGTTCTTTGCAAAATCAGCCAATGCTCTTAACTGCTGAGCTATTTCTCTAGCCCCTTGAATGTATTAAAGTACAACATACATATAATACCTGGGGAAGGAGAGTGACAAACATTTATAAATGAGTATGCTCTCCTAATCCAACTAGATTAAAACACAGAATACCGAAAGTGCTCTCAAAGTACCCACCTCTACCCTTAGGAGTAACCAAAGTGGGGATTTCTATGCTATGCTATGTTTGCTTTGTTCAACACTATTTTAAAAATATATTCAAAAATTTTTCTCTCAAAACTTATTTTACTTCTGATATTAGACTATTGTAATAATAAAAAGCTATAGAGAAAACACTGGTTCTTCTCGAGAAATCAGGTTTAATTCGCAGAATCCACAGTGGCTGATGCCCTCCTCTGGCCTCCACAGGTACTAGGCATGTACATGATGCACAGACATGTACGTAGACAATGCACTCAAACACAAAAGATTTTTTTAAGCAGTAGGTATCTTTTTTATATTTATGGTTGTGAGCCAAGCCTTTAACGGCTGAGCTTTTTTAAAATAAGCAGTAGCTCAAACTTCTTATGTAGCTTTATTACATGGCCTCAAACTTGTGAACCTCTTGCCTCCACTTCCCATGTGTCTGAATTACGGTGTACCCAGTGTGGTTTTGTTTTCATGCAGATATCTTGGTGACTTTTTTTCCAGTAGTTCCATTTACTACTTAAAGTTATTGTCTATAAGTATCAAATTAAGGTAAGTAAAGAAACCTTATGGATGAAATACCAGTATCCAAGCATCAATTTCAGGATTCCATGACTCTAACACACTGCTTTTATCTTATATCAAGATGCATATTAACTCTTCTCAAATTTCTAAAATGAGGTCACAAGAAACTGGAGAGAAGGAAGAGCAATCACCAGCCTGGGCAAGTACCTGCCTTGTAGGAACATACTGTTCACCTCTACAGGCTTGGGTGGAAACACCATGACATACACTTGACTTTCTCATTTCACCTAGTGCAGTGCTTTTCAATCTTCCTAATGCTGTGACCCTTTAGTATAGTTCCTCATGCTGTGGTGCCCTGGCCCTAAAATTATTTTTGTTGCTATTTCTTTTTTAAAAAAATATTTATTTTTATTTTATGTGAATTGGTGCTCCACATGCACGCATAACTGTGTACGAGTGTAAGATCTTAGAATTACAGACAGTTGTTAGCTGCCATGTGGATGCTGGGAATTGAACTCAAGTCCTCCTGAAGAACAGCCAGTACTCTTAACTGCTGAACCATCTTTCCAGCCCTTTGTTGCTATTTCATAACTGTGATAAATCATAATGTAAATATGTTTTCCGATGGTCTTAGACCCAACCTCCAAAAAGGATCAAGACCCAGAGGTTGAGAACCACTGACTTAATGTCCTAGCACTTTTAGGTCAGGAAAGTTGAAGACTGAAGGGTATGCCCCTAGTAATCAACCTGGAGAAGCTAATGAAGGAATTAAATATCAGATTGAGAAGGGGAAAATAATTATGTAGGCTACTAATATCAAAGAGTGAAAAGCCTGGTTGGTTGTCACATAGCGATTGTTTTCCCACAGTTTTAGATGGCTAAATTATGATTCATGCAAGAGGGCCCAGCCTACTGTGGGTAGTACCACCCCTGGACAGGTGGCATTGTATTACAAAACAACAACAAGCTGAGCAAGCCATGGAAGCAAGCTTGTAAGCATGTTATCCATGCCTCAGTTCTTTCCTTGGTTCACGATGGACTATAAACTGTAAGCTGAAATAAGTCTGTTCCTCCTCAAGTTGTTTTTGGTCATAATGTTTATTACAGCAATAGAAAGCAAACTAAACAACACTTTTTATTATAATCACCATCATTCTATCACTAAAGCATGTACCAGTAATGATAGTTCTAGGGGTATATCTAAAGGTTTATTATTATATTTTTAAATTTTATGTGTATGTAACATGTGTATGTAACATGTGTGTACTTGTCCCTGACAAAGCCAGAAGAGGGTCTAGGAACATTTGAAACTGGAGTTACAAGTTGTTGTGAGCGGCCTAGTATGAATGGTGGGAAAACTGAACCCAGGTCTTCTGCAGGAGCAGCAGATGCTCTTAAGCACTGAGCCATCTCTCTAGCCACATATCTAAAGGAAGCAGAATCAGTATGCTGAAGAAATCCACTATACTCCCATGTTCATTGCAGTACTAGTCACAATACTGAAGACTGGAAAGCAAACAGTCTTTAAAAAAATGGATAAAGAAAATGTCCGAGGGCTGGGGTATAGGTCAGTGGTAGAGTATTTTCCCTAGTGTACAAGCCATCTTAGGTTCTATTCCAGTACCGAAACAGATAAAAGAGAGAAAACATAGCATATATAAACAATAGAAATAACATTTATCCCTGAAAGGGCCACGGGGACCAGGGGTGGAGGTGGATGGATGATACACAGTGAGACTTGCCCTTTGTGACAACATGGCTAAATCAGAACATTATGCTAACTGACCTAATCCTGGTGCTGAACAAATAACATGGTCTCATGATGTGTGGGATCTAAGGATGTTGATTTCATAGAAGTCAGGAGCAGGATGATGTGTTATCAGGACTGAGGGGCAAGTGGGCAGGGAAAGAGTATCCTGACCCAAATATGTAGCCCAGGTTGGCCTCAAATTTGCAGCACTTCTTCTGCCTCAGCTTCTCAAGGGCTACGATTATACAGACACTGCTTCTTTATGGTGTGTTCAGGCAGGTCTGCCTTGTGGTCTAGTTCATGGCTCCCCCCACACCGTGAGCGTGTGTGTGTGTGTGTGTGTGTGTGTGTGTGTGTGTGTGTGTGTAGCTGGAAAATGAACCTAGGCTTCATGCACACTAGATAACCACTCCATGACTGAGTTACATGAATACATTTCCAGCCCACATGGTTTTGTTTCTGTAAGCATGCCACGTATAGTTGGAAACACAGCAAAGTCTGAAAATTTTTTCTTAAAGTGATCATCATATACATTAGATGCAATTAGAAATTAAAACAGTAATTATTGAGAAAGAACTCATATCTGGCAATGAAAAATATAAGTATCGAATGAGTTAAAGAATCACAATCTACATTATAAGTTAAATTACAAATTAATTTAAATATAAATTAAGTTAAAATACAAACAAAAATACTACCTATCAAAAATCTCCTCTAATTGCTTCATAGTAAACATTCTTTACCTTTAAGTTCCACGTTTTTTTTTTTTTAAACTTTGTTTTATTTATTTATTTGCCTTGGTGTTTTGCCTGGAACTGGAACTACAGACAGTTGTTAGCTGCCATGTGGGTGCTGGGAATTGAACCCGGGTCCTCTGGAAGAGCAGACGGTGCTCTTAACCGCTGAGCCATCTCTCCAGCCCCAAGTTCCACAGTTTTTATGTATGTGTTTTCTTGTCATTTTTGCAGGGCTGGGGATGGGACCTATGCTGCCCCACTCTACTACATCTTTAATCTTAATGCATTTGCAAATTTCTTTGAGACTGAATGTTAACCATAGGTCCTGTTTATGTCACCTATTTTATTGTGTTGTTTTTTCCCTTCAAGGTCCAAATTCAACTCACTTTCAATTTTTTCTTTCTTTCTATTTTTTTTTTTTTTTTTTTTTTGGAGACAGGGATTCTATGTGTAGCCTTGGCTATACTAGAACTCACTCTGTAGACCAAGCTGGCCTCAACTCACAAATCTGCATGTCTATGCCTTCTGAGTGCTGGGGTTAAAGGCGTGCATCACTATGCCCAGCTCACCTTCAATTTCAATCAAAGGAGCCCTGGTTGTGGAGGTGCCCTCCCCAAAGGTAGATCATCTAAATTTGGAAGAAACCTCTCTACACTGTAATTCTGACTTTTTTCAGGCAACTTGTGGGGGCCTCACAATCAAGGATGGCAACCAGCCCCTGTGAGGTAGCTGGAGTTTTACTAGCCTTCTTCCCAAGAACAAATGGAAGCATTTTATGGCCCCTAGCCTTCTATAGGGAATAAAAGTTCAGTGTCAGCT
>PVIH01029588.1:0-13408 GCA_004025045.1 Sigmodon hispidus
AAAAGAAAAAAAAAAAAAGAAAGCCAAAAAAAAAAAATTTTAAAGCAAGTAAGGATTATAAAAGATATTTAGTTATTTATTCACCTTAAAATAACTCTTAAACTCTTGTGCACATTAAGGGAAAATATAAAAACTTATTTCAGATATTCAGTAAAGAGAAGAATAAAGAGTAAAGACTCTTACATTGTCAACATTCAGAATTTATGACTGATGTAGTAATAAAAACTGTGTCAGTAAATAATGAAAAGTCATATCTGTACCTGGGAAAATAGTACTGATCTATATCAAAGACAGATAATACATTATTGAAATATTATAAAACTAAACACAAACATGAAAAATAATAATGAAAGATCATATATGTCAAAGTCTTGTTAAAATTAAGCAAGGATCTTTAAGAACTGAACTGAAGTTAATAGCTGTAGATATCACTGGGGAATTTCTGAAAGTTGTCAACAACAAAACATTGCCAAGAGTATTTTACCCTTAAATGTCAAATGAGCAAATATTTGCATATGAGAAAGATTGCTATTGTGATGGCAGCTTCTGGGTATTCTTCCAGTTTCTGCTTCCTGTATTCTGTAGCACTGAATATGCTGCTGTTTCTATCAGTGATCATTCAGACACTGTGTCTCTAGTCTCTCATAAAGATGATATGCAATGTTCTTTTGATGGCTAATATGGATGGGCTCTGGGATTTCTGTGAGGGAATTTACAGGAAGAATTTGATCATGAGGTTCTGACCTCATCAATAGTTCAATCTAGTGATAATTTAAACATCGAGTAGATCATTGGCAGATGGTAGAACTGTAAAAGGATGCAGTCTTCTGGTTTCTGTTGCTTTGAAGAGACACTATGATCATGGCAACTCTTATAAAGGAAAGCATTTAATTGGGGCTGGCTTACAGTTCAGTGGTTTAGTCCATTATCTTCATAATGGAACATGGTGGCACACAGACAAGCATGGTGCTGTAGAATAGCTGAGAGTTTACAACTCAGCAGGAAGAGAGAGACACTGAATCTGGTTTGAGCATTTGAAATGTTGAAGCATCCACTTTCTCCAACAAAGCCACACCTCCTAATAGTGCTACTTCCTGTAAGGAAAATAGAAGCCAATTTCATTCAAACACCATAGCTGGAATGAGTGGGAGGAAGATGGCCACTGGAGACATGCCTGTGGATGTTGCATTTCAGTGATGGATTCTTAGTACTTGTCTTTGACTCCTGACTGACCACTTTCCTACACCATCACCTTCTTTTATGATTTACTTACATTGTCATGGGCTGAAAAGCTATGGAACCATTGACAATGGATTCAAACTTCCAAACCTTTGAGGCCAAATCAATCTTCCCTTCTTCAAGCTGTTTCTGTATTTACCAGAGTGACCAAAATTCCAATGGGCACATTTTCCCTTAATGAAAGAGGATGTAGTGATATTGTGGCTTTATACACTGTACAAACAGAAGTCTATATTTTTCTTTCCCGTTTCTCATAAGTATGGAAGTATTATGACTCAAAAGCAAGGGGTACTAAGAAGAGGGGAGAAAAGGTAAAGCTGTACACAGATAAAGGAGTCGAGCTACCAGTTCAGACAATTCACCTCACTCCTATTCCATTGGAGTGAGAGAATTTCACATTTCAAAATAGCTTGACCATGGTTCTGATTTTTCTTGCAAAGTTCTGCTTTTATGCCAATTGTTTTAGAGTAACCAGAATTGGCATTTTATTTCACATTCAAAATAAATTACATGATGACTATGTCCCAAATTGGTGCATCATGGTACCTCTATATCAGTAGTTTGGGTATCTTTACAACCAATGTGAAGATTGGTTGAATGTGTGCCTGGAGCCCGTGGGCTAGCTCACCAGGACCTGGAGCCCGTGGGCTAGCTCACCAGGACCTGGAGCCCGTGGGCTAGCTCACCAGGACCTGGAGCCCGTGGGCTAGCTCACCAGGACCTGGAGCCCGTGTGCTAGCTCACCAGGACCTGGAGCCCGTGTGCTAGCTCACCAGGACCTGGAGCCTGTGTGCTAACTCACCAGAACATGAAAACCGTGTTCTCTAAAATGTGATGAGAAATCCGGGGAGACCAAATATGAGTTAGCCTTGATTTGACAAAATAATTATTACTTATATCTCAAAAGGTCACATGTACCTACCAAACCTAAAACCATTGTAGCAGAATGTGAATTTGTGTGTTTTTGCCTTGAGGGCGGTGATACTTGAATTATTTAGGGCAGCAGCAAAGATAAAATCAAATCAATAGAGTTAGGAATATCTTCTTTGATTTCCCAAATGTCATGGGTGAATGATCACCTTTTTTTTCAGAGTCTTTCTCAAAGACTAAAGCAGACCAGGTTCAGAGTGTTACTTCTGCATTCAGATTCTCCCAAACAGGCACCTCTGAAACAGAAGAGAAAGTATATCCTGGAATCTAGCAAAAACGTCTGGTATAAGAAATATTGCAGAAAAGGGTTCTGTGTGTGGGACAGTGGAGTTTTGGACTATCTAGAGAGTAGTAACGTACTGTAAGGCCTTCTACATTCTTGAACAATTTGTTCTTAAGTGAAAATATGCAATATGTACATATCTAAAATTTGTATATATGATATGTGTATATTATATAACATATCACATATATTCACCCATAGATGTATATATACATATGTGTATCTATTCTAGCCAGTTATTTATAGTTTATTTATAGATTTTGGGTTGTAAGAAAAGAAGACTCTGAGCCAAATATTGGGGGATGGCTGGAATATCAGAGAGAAAGCATCACAGTCAATTCTCACCAAACTGTCTTGCAACTTCCTCAGCCTCACTACTGGTCTCTTCTGCCAGTCGCTTCTGTTTCTGCCTGGTTTCTACAGCCATTAATATACCCTATCCCATTCAGGTTAGGATTAAAGGCGTGTAGCCTTGAACTCACAGAAACAGAAGAAACTTTCCCTGTGCTGGGATTAAAGGTGTGTGTGATTGTCTCAGCTGTTTATCCTTGTATTGAAGGATCAAAGGTTTCCTGAGCTGTCTGCCTAGGATTTGACTGTGTGGTCTCTCTGGTATCTCAGTATTTTTTTTTTAATACCTAACAAACATCCACAGTTATTAGCATAGAAACATTGAGTGTTTACAGTTAGTGTTAAATGTCAACCTGCCACAACTCAAAATCACTTGGAAAAATACTAATTTTTCTTCAATCAGATTGGTCTGTGACCATGTCCAGGTCCTGACTGTTAATTGGCAGATGATGATTCAGCCCATTGTAAATGACATTATCTCCTAGGCAGGAGGTTCAGAATGATATAGGACAGGAGAAAGCTAGACAAAGACATGTGTTTTCCTCTGCTCCCGACTGAGGATATGCTGTGACTATCTGCTTGGCTTCCTGCCTCAACTTTCTGAAACAATAGACTATAACTTGGAATTCTCAGCTAAATGAATTCTTTCCTTTCCTCTGCATGTTTTGGTTGGGATATCTTATCACTGGGATAGAAATAAAACTGAAGCACAGAGTAAAAAATAGTCTTTCTGCAAAAGGCAGATATCAGGGGTCTATAAAGATGATATCAGGACATGCATAGTAGCAGAGGCAAACTGGCCCTGCTTCAGTAAACCAGCCTGAGACACACATCTGTCATAGCAAGAGTTAGCAATTCCTGGGGATGAGCACCATTCCTGGGTTTTATTTTTGTTTCCCTCTCTTCTCAATTGAGATCTTTATTGATGCTATGGTGTTTATACTCCACCACTGAGGGCTTGTGAGCAGGGAGAGACATAGGTCAGGTCAAGATACAGCATCCAGATATGGATTTGGTTTGACAAAGCTATAGCCATTTTAGTCCTGACTGCCATTTTGTTCACCGGTAACCCAGGCATGCATCATTAAAATGGTTGGTCAAATTATATTGTATCAGTTTGTTTATTAAGTGATATTTAACAAGTATGTAGAATTTTTAGAAAGGCCAGTCATGGTTCAATTAGTAGTGGCCAGCTCAATGTTGCCTAGGTTAGGCTATGGACCACTTCCTCCTGTTGTGGAATATTACTCATCACCTATATTTCTTCACTCAGTGTAGCATCTGTCTGCAAGCCTGTAATACTTCATTCCATAAAGGGACCATTTCCCTCTTCTTCAGGCACTTGCTACCTTCTGCCTTTGCTGCTTGGTTCTCATACACTAGAAAGCAGGCTTTCAGAGATAATTTATTACTCAGAATATCTAGATTTTGAGATGGGTCTAATATAGATGGGACTTAGAGTATTTCCAGTGTGGAATGAGTTAATATGTTCCAGTGGAGGATTTAATGTTTGGGTGAGAACTGGAGGGGACTGGATAAACACAGTAAGTTATATATCAAATTTATTCCCTTTTGTTCTTTGCTCATTTTACTGTACCTTGATTCATAACTGGTCTTATGGGGACGTTTTTTCAGCTGCCTTTGCAGATGAGAACAGCCTCTGACTAGGTTCTACTGGTAGAACCCTGAGTGGAAGCGACATTTATCAGATCAAGGATTTCAAACAGAGCCAAGTAGCCCTTGACTTCTCTCCCCATGCTAGTGCACACAGGAGCCTTGGACTCCTGTTTAACCACAAAGATGAGGATTTTCTGACAATGGAAGTGACCTTGCTCTTCAAAAGCTTGTATGATTCAGATGAGTAAGAATGCTTCCTGTATGTGAGGAAATTTAATACTTTTACATCACAGTTTCAAGGTATTTACTTATCACGAGCACCATCACAGTGATTTGTTAACCCAATTCACCTCTCTGTCAGGTAAATCAAGTATGTAGTGATCACCCACTAAATGTCAGCTATGAGCCTAGATTGCTGGGCCACTGCACCAGGGCCACCAGCCAGCCACTGATATTCTCCCGCTAGGTGTGGACCATGTCCCTTTGTTGTGTCTGGCCTTACTGCATCTGGTACAATCACTGAGCTAGGAGTGGAACCCCAGGCCATCTCAATCTAGAATTGCTTGCCTTTCCATTTATAGATATTTAATCTTGTAACTGATTTAGCAACATGCTAAAGTCCCTCTGGGATATAGTGTGTGTCTGTGTGTTTGAGTGTGTAAACATACCAAATGTGTTTCTGTTCCCTTTCTTGTTATGTATTAAAATGATTTTGCTCATACTTTGGACATTTTATATTAAATAGAAATGAATAGAGGTAAGGGTGCCCATTTAACTTCCCATGCTTAGGTACTACACATTTTCTGTATATTTCAAGTCTCAGTTGAACTTTTGGTAAACTCTGGGCTCAACGGACAGAAATTAATACCAGGTACATAGTGTCTTTTCATGTCTTGGTATGTATTAATGTTTGTGAGGAAATTGAAATTATAGTTTTAAGTAAAAGCATACTACTTATGAAATGTTCTTGAGTTCACCTAAGTAAATTTACTAAAACTCTTATGATGTACTGTTTATTTATTTATAAAGAAATACCTATAAGGAGGCAGGGTTTTACCCAAAATATAATGCAGAAGACATTTTACCTCACAATAGATGATATCCCAAATGTTTTCCAGTGTTATTAACATCAAACAGGAAAAGAAAAAGAATTTACTAATTTTTAGTATAAACATATGCTCTAGGAACTTTTGCTTAACTACTATTTACAGAGCAGCTACTATGTACCTGGCGCTCTAGTTGATGCTGAGGTTTGTAACAGAACCCTGGAGCCTGCCTGTGGATTATCCATAGATCAGTGCCTGTCTTCTGTGCTGACCCTTAGGCTGAGACAAGGGCAAGAGAAATAGGCAAGCCCTTTGCTTCAAGTACATAGCAACCACCTTTGAAGGCACAGTCTTTAGGATTAACCATTTCCTTTCTTTCATTATGGATATTATATCCCACTGCTAGAAAATAAGCATCATCAGATCATTCACGTTTGAGCCTCTCCTTTAGAATCACATAGTGTGTGCAGCTCATGGTTCACCCTGCTTAGGGTTTGGCTATTAACTCAGTGCTACTTCCTTAGGTAAGGCTGTCTTAAACGTGTTCTCTGTTCCCTCCCTCCTTCCCTCTCTCCCTTCTTTCTTTCTTTCTTTGAAATCAAAAAGCAATTTATTTGCTACCAATTATCTTTTAGCTGGAGTATTGCTCACACAAAGCAAGTAAGTAACAAGTATGAAAAAATTACAAATTGAAATAACATTAAAGATTTATTTCAGGTAAAGATATCTTGATTAATTCCTCACAGCTAATGCTATTTATTTTTTGACTGCTAAGAAACAGTGTTTCTTTAAACATGCTTATATGTGAAACTTAAATTACTATTTCCATTGTCTAAATGAGCACAAGGTAATGTCATGCTTATAAGCATGATGTTATTGGGCACTGTATGCTTGAATGCATATATAATGTAAGCAAGGATCTTTTTCTTTCTGTTGTATTGTACAAATTGTATTTGAGATACAATTAATTAATGTGAATATATCATGCATTTGTAACTTATTTGTTAGTTTGGTATTTTAAAAATAGATCAACTCTAGGAGAATTAGCTACTGAGTTATAGGCTGAGATCTGTGGCACTAAGTAGTTACCATGTGCCATGTACTATACAAACTGAAGTGCATGCTCCATTATACCTGACTCATAACAATGGCACAGGACTTCTTCAATTTTAGGGAATAAAAAGATATCAAGTCCTCATTATTTACAAAAGCTTTGAGAAAATTACTGAGATCATTTAATATTTTATCATATTTCTGGAATGGAAATTTGCCTCTGATACCTGTGTTTGTGTATAAATCAACTCTAGATAATTTTAGAAAAGTATCCAAAGGAAAAATAGCAATTATGATTCAGAAATACAATTAATATATGATAAACTGCTCTACATGGTATTTCAGAAAGTCTAAGTGCTTTCTGTACAAAAATGTTCCCCTAACAGTTATGCTACATATATCTTTCTTTTTTCATTTTTTTAATCTAAAAAGTTTTTTTTCCATGTCTACCACTGCTCCCCCTCCATTCCCTGCTCCCAATTCCTGCCTGTCCTCTCTCAGCCCCCCCATCCTATCCTCCATCCATTTCCCAGGGAGGGCAAGGAGTCCCAAGGTGGATCAGTTCAGTCTGGCATACCCAGTCGAGGTAGGTCTGAGTCCCTCATCTCAGTATTAAGGTTGAGTTAGGTGTTCCTCTGTAGGGAATGAGCTCTGAGATGTTAGTTCATGCACCAGGAACATAGTCTGATTCTACTTCAAGAGGCTCCACAAACTGCCCATGCCATTTGACAGTCATCTACCTTTGGAGGGTTTAGTTCCTTTCCTTGAAGGTTCCTCAGCATTTATTTCATTCAGTGAGCTCCCAATGGCTTTGTTTCAGCCATCTCTGTGGCTCTCCTCCTCATGATTCTGATCCCTTTGCTCATACTCTCTCTCTCTCTCTCTCTCTCTCTCTCTCTCTCTCTCTCTCTCTCTCTCTCTCTCTCTCTCTCCTGAGAGCTTGACTGGGACTGGGTGCTTAGCTATGAATCTCTGCTTCGGCCTCTATCTGTTGCTGGATGAAGGCTTTACAATGACAATTAGGGAGATCATTCATTTGATTATAGGGAAATTCCTCTTTAGGCATTCTGTCTACTATTGCTTGGAAACCTAGCCAGGGACATCTTCTGGGTTCTTGGAGGCTTCCTTAGCACCAGGTTTTCTTCTAACCCAACAGTGGCCCCTTTTATCAAGATATCCATTTCTTTGTTCTCCTTCTCTGTTGCTCCTCCCACTCAACCATCTCCTTCTCTCATGATTTGTTCCCACCTCTCCTTGCTTGCTCTCCATTATGATCCAAATTTACTCAGGAGATCTTCTCTATTTATCCTTCCCAGGGAGGATCCCTGGATAAGTCTCTTAAGTTTCTTCTGTTACCAAGCTGTTCAGGGGTTGTGGTTTGCAGGCCTGGTTATTCTTTGCTTTATGTCTAAATCCACTTATAAGTGAGTACATACCATGTCTATCTTTCTGGGTCTGTGCTACCTCACTCAGAATAATAATCTCCAAATCCATCCATTTGCCTGCAAATTTCAGGATGTCATTTTGTTTTCTGCTGAGTAGTACTCCATTGTGTAAATGTGCCCCATTTTTTTAAACCATTCTTCAGTTGAGGGGCATCTAGGTTGTTCCCAGGTTCTGGCTATTATGTATAATGCTGCTATGAATGTGGATGAGCTAATGCCCTTGGGGTAAGAATGTGTGTTCTTTGGATATATACCAAATAGTGGTATTGCTAGATCATTGGGGAGATTGATTTCAAGTTTTCTGAGGAACCACCACACTGATTTCCAAAGTGACTGTACAAGTTTACACTCCCACCAGCAATGGACAAGTATTTCCCTTGCTTCATATCCTCTTCAGCATAGGCTGTCATCTGTGTTTTTGATCTTAGCAATTTTGACAGGTATAAGATGGTATCTCAGTGTTATTTTATTTTGCACGTCTCTGATGGTTAAGGTTTTGGTTTGAGCAATTCTTTTTTTTTTTTTTTTAAAGATTTCTTTCTTTATTTATTTATTTAATGTACAGTGGTGTTTTTTGCCCTGAAGCGAGAGTTACAAACAGTTGTGAGCTGCCATGTGGGTGCTGGGAATTGAACCCTGGTCCTCTAGAAGAGCACTCAATGCTCTTAACCACTAAGCCAGCTCTCCAGCCCCATGAATTTAGCAATTCTTTTAGTGTCCTACAGGCATTTGAAATTCTTCTATTGAGAATTTCTTTTTTATCACTGAACTACATTTTTAAAAATTGGATTATTTGGTTTTTTGGCCTTTGATTTCTTGAGTTCTCTATATATTTTAAAGATTAGTCCTCTGTTGCTTGTAGGGTTAGTGAGGATCTTTTCCCATTCTGTAGGCTGTCATTTTGTCTTATTGACTGTGTCCTTGGCCTTACAAAAGCTTCTCAGTTTCAGGAGGTCCCACTTATTGATTGTTGTTCTTAGTGTCTGTGCTACTAGCGTTATATTTAGAAGTGGTCACCTGTGCCAATACCTTGGAGGGTATTTCCCACTTTTCTATCAAGTTCAGTGTGGCTGGGTTTATGTTGAGGTCTTTGACCCACTTGGATTTGTGTTTTGTGCAGGATAATAGATATGGATCTATTTGCATTCGTCTATATACTACTATCCAGTTATGCCAGCACCATTTGTTGAGGATGCTATCTTTTTTCTATTGGATATTTTGACCTCTCTGTAAAGAATCAGGTGTGTGGATTAAGATTGGGGTCTTCGATTCAATTCTATTGATCCACAAGAATGTTTTTATGTCAGTACCAGGCTGTTTTTTATTACTCTAGCTCTATAGTATAGCTTGAAGTCATGCATGGTAATGCCTCCTCAAGTTTTATTATTGAACAGGATTGTTTTTGGCAATCCTGGGTTTCTTGTTATTCCATATTAAGTTGAGTATTGTTCTTTCAAAGTCTGTAAAAAACATATGTTGGGATTTTGATAGGAATTGCATTGAATCTGTAGATTGCTTTTGGTAAGATTGCCATTTTTACTATGTTAATCCTACTTATCTAGGAGCGTAGGAGGTGTTTTCATTTTCTGATCTCTTCTTCAGTTTCCTTCTTAAATGACTTAAAGTTCTTCTCATACAGGTCTGTCACTTCTTTGGTTTGAGTTACCTCAAGATTTTTAATGTTACGTGCAGCTATTATAAAGGGTGATGTTTCCCTTATTTCTCTTTCAGCCCTTTTATTATTTGTGTATAAAAGGAATATGAATTTTTTTTAGTTAATCTTGTACCCTGATACATTGTTGAAGGTGTTTTTCAGCTGTAGAAGGTCCCTGGTAGAATTGGGGGGGGTCACTTATGTATGCTATCATATCATCTACAAAGAGAAATAGCTTGACTTCTTCCCTTCCAATTTGTGTTCCTTTAATCTACTTTTGTTTTCTTATTGCTTTAGCTAAAACTTGGAGAGCTATATTGAATAGATAATGCGAGAGAGGACAGCCTTTTCTTATTCCTAATTTTAGTGAGATTGCTTTGAGTTTCTCTCCATTTAGTTTGAAGTTGGCTGTTGGCTTGCTATATATTGCCTTTATTATGTTTAGGTATTTTCCCTGTATTCCTGATCTCTCCAGGACTTTTATCATAAAGGAGTGTTAGATTTTGTCAAAGGCTTTTTCAGCATCTAAAGAGATGATCATGTGCTTTTTTTTCCCTTTTAGGTTGTTAATATGCTAGATGACGTTGACAGTTTTTCGTATGTTAATCCACCCCTGCATCTTTGCAATGAAGCCTACTTGATGGTGGATTGTCGAGCCCAACCTCGCCAGCAAGGAAGAACACAACTCAGGATTCTTCTCTCCAGCAGCTTTATTCAGAGCCTTGAACAATCTTTTGACTTCTGACCCCGGGGGAAGCCTGCTCGTGGCTAAATACCCTCTGGGCCTCCAATCCCGGTAAGCCACATGGACATTGCCCATAGGTCCTAGGATGCAGAAGCAAGCCACCTTCCTCGCCTACAGCCATATAAGGAGTTGTTTACTCCCAAGAGCACTCGCCCTCGGAAAGG
Organism: Sigmodon hispidus; assembly: GCA_004025045.1. NCBI lineage: Eukaryota > Metazoa > Chordata > Mammalia > Rodentia > Cricetidae > Sigmodon > Sigmodon hispidus. Next base: position 10,528 of record PVIH01029588.1, read on the forward strand.
CGGAAGGCGGAAACCAGCGCCATCTTTAGGGCGCGGTACAACGCAGCTCTCTACAGTGGACGATTTTTTTTTTTGATATGATGTTGAATTCCGTTCCAGTGTTTTATTGAATATTTTTGCATCAATGTTCATAAGGGAGATTGATCTGTAATTCTTCATTGGTTTTTGTTTTTGTTTTTGTTTTGTTTTTGTTTTTGTTTTTTGGGGTTTTTTTTTTCTTTATTTATTTTGTATTTATCAAGAAAAACAGTAAAATGAATTTAAAATGCAGAAAAGTTAACAATAACTATAACGAAGATAAAAATCATAAGCATGACTAATCAAGGGTGATAATGCAAATAAGATTGCTACACATATATTTACATTGTGTTCAGCTTTCCCTCTGAATTTTTTTTTCCATCCCTGTATATCTTTATTCAAGGCCCCTTCCCTCTCCTGCCACATCAGGTCATTTTTTCTTCTCCACAAATCCCCATGCGCTCCCTGGGCAGGGAGCAGACAGTCCTATGGTCCCACTGACCCAATAATGCTTGGATCAGTCTCCACTCCTGGCAAATCCAGTTTTGTTGCCCCTCCCTCAAGAGTGAGTCAGGTGTTCTTGTAGTTGGAGTGGGGTTCGAAGGGTCAGTCCAAGGTGTTTCTGATCCCAAGCTGTTCAGTGGTTGTGGGTTGCAACTTGGGCATGTTTGGCTTTTTTTCTTGTTTGTTTGTTTAGAGACCACGAATGAGTGAATACATCCCCTGCTCATCTTTCTGAGTTTGTGATACCTCGTTCAGGAGTATATTCCCCAAATCCATCCATTTGCCTATGATTCTTAGGATATCATTTTTTCTTACTGCTGAGTAGTATTCCATTGTTTAGATGTACCACAGTTTGTTAATCCATTCTTTAGTTGAGGGACATCTAGGTTGTTTCCAGGTTCTTGCTGTTACAAATAATGCTGCTATGAACATAGTTGAGCTAATACCTTTGGAGTGTGAATGTGCCTCTTTAGGGTATACACCCAGAAGTGATATTGCTGGGTCCTTGGGGAGATTGATTCTCAATTATCTGAGAAACCGCCATATTGCATTCCAAAGTGGCTGAACAAGCTTACACTCCCACCAACAATGGAGGAGTGTTCCCCTTGTTCCACATCCTCTCCAACATAGGCTGTCATTTGTGCCTTTTATCTTAGCCAATCTAACAGTGTTAGGTGGTATCTCAAAGTTGTTTTGATTTGCATTTCTCTGATGGCTAAAGATGAAGAGCACTTTTTCAGGTGCCTTTCAGCCATTCGTAATTCCTATTCTGAGAATTCCCTTTTTAGATCTGAACCCCATTTTTTGATTGGGTTATTCAATTTCTGAAGAAAGAAATTGAAGAGGGTATCAGAAAATGGAAAGCTCTCCCTATTTGCATTTTTCTACACACTTCCATCCAGCTATGCCAACACCATTTGTTAAATATACTATCTTTTTTCCATTGAATGTTTTGGGCCTCTTTGTCAAAGATCAGGTGTTCATAGGTTTTTGGGTTAATGTCTAGATCCTCAATTCTATTCCATTGGGCCACAAGTCTGTTTTTATGCCAGTTAGAGGCTGTTTTTATTACTGTAGCTCTATAGTATAGCTTGAAGTCAGGGATGCTGATACCTCCTGAGGTTCTTTGGTTGAGTAAAATTGTTTTGGCAATCCTGGCTTTCCCGTTATTCCAAATGAAATTGAGTATTGTTCTTTCAAGGTCCAAAAAATATTGTGTTGGGATTTTGATGGGCAGTGCATTGAATCTGTAGATTGCCTTTGGTAGAATTGCCATTTTTACTATGTTGATCCTACCAATCCAGGAACATGGGAGAGCTTTCCATTTTCTGATATCCTCATCAATTTCTTTCTTCAGTGATTTAAAATTTTTGTCAAATAGGTCTGTTACTTCTTTGGTTATAGTTACTCCAAGGTATTTAATACTATTTGCAGCTATTATGAAGCGTAATGTTTCCCTTATTTCTTTTTCAGCTCTTCTATCTTTAGTGTATAGAAGGGCTACTGATTTCTTTGAGTTAATCTTGTATCCTGCTACATTGCTGAAGGTGTTTATCAGCTGTAGCAGTTCCTTGGAAGAATTTTGTGGGTCACTTATATATACAATCATATCATCTGCAAATAAAGATAGCTTTACTTCTTCTTTTCCAATTTGTATCCCCTTAATCTCTTTTCGTTCCCTTATTGCTTTAGCTAAAACTTCAAGAACTATATTGAATAGATAAGAAGAGAGAGGACATCCTTGTCTAGTTCCTGACTTTAGTGGGATTTCTTTGAGTTTTTCTCCATTACGTTTGATACTGGTTGTTGGCTTCTTGTAAATTGCCTTTATTATATTTAGGTATTCTCCCCGTATTTCTGATCTCCAGGGCTTTAATCATAAAGGAGTGTTGGATTTTGTCAAAGGCTTTTTCCGCATCTAAGGATATGATCATGTGGTTTTGTTCCCTTAGTTTGTTCATGTGATGGATAACATTTACGGTTTTTCGTATGTTAAACCAGCCCTGCATTTCTGGGATGAAGCCTACTTGGTCATGGTGGATGATATCTTTTATACATTGTTGTATATGGTTTGCCAAAGTTTTGTTGAGAATTTTCGCATCAGTATTCATGAGGGAAATTGGTCTGTAATTTTCCTTCTTTGTTGTGTCTTTGAGTGGCTTGGGTATTAGGGTGATTGTGGCCTCATAAAAGGAATTTGGCAATATTCCTTCAGTTTCTACTGTGTGAAATAGTTTGAGGAGTAACGGTAGTAATTCTTCTTTGAATGTCTGGTAGAATTCAGCACTAAAACCATCTGGGCCAGGGCTTTTATTTTTGGGGAGGTTTTTAATGACAGCTTCAATTTCCTTAAGGGTTA
>PVIH01029589.1:0-13406 GCA_004025045.1 Sigmodon hispidus
GATGCCCACGTGGCTATCTTGGATTGGATGCCCTGAAGGTATTTAGCTAAGAGCAGGCTTCCCCCCAGGAGGAGTTTAGAGTAGTCGGGAGTTAGAGAAGAGTTAGTCAGTAGAAACCAGATTGTAAAGAATCCGAATAAACTGCAAAGAGAAGGATCCGGTGTTGCGTCTTCCTTGCTGGCGAGGTTGCGCGCGACATCTCTGCCCTAAATGTTTATTTAGGGAGCACAATTTGCTTTATAGAACATGCACCCAAAACTAGTTCAGACCAAATCAACCTCTCTACCTGGACATAACTAGGGCAAAATTGAATGTAAGCTAATTTTGACAGTTGTCAAGGAGAGAGAAACCTAGTCCAACTGATCAGAAAGGGATATGCATTCATCTCAAGGTGAAGATCCTTGGTTGTTAACATCTTGCTGCATACATTATTCAGAATGAATACACATGCACAGTATGTTCAGGCAAGGTTTTCAGACTGCCAAATGCATTATTTTGAAGAGGCACAGCCTAAGCCAAGTAGAATATCAAGCTGATAAATTATTCCATATGCTTGTCTGTCTCACTCTGTTTTAGCCTCCCAAATACTGAGAATTGCAGGCATGTGCCACCATACATGGTTCTGTCTGTCTCTCTTATTCTACAACTTTTGTCTTGCCTATAGCTTCTATTTCTTTTAAAACACACACACACACACACACACACACACACACACACACACAAGCTAATGAGCCATGAGCCCAGGAAGCCAGATCATGGTAAATATAAGAATTCTGTAGTAATTAGGTACTGTATCTCTGAAGTGAAAACACCATGGTACGCTTATGTATATAACATCTGTATCTTTTTTTCATCCATAAGTGCTACCCTGTATTTTCAAAGGAATGATAACTACCAACAAGACTGCACAGTTCATACAGCCCAAGTTCTACCCAATACTGTACTGAATTTCCTTCTCTGTTTTCTACCATTCTTACCTTCTCACCAGTCTTCTCAAAATTGACAGGTTTTCTCTATGCGGCTATTTCATGTCGTACCACCTGAAGATTGTAACTGATTTTTAACAGCAAGTCTAAGAATTAACTTCTATCTCCTTTTATTTGTAACGGGAAAATGTGTCATCTATTTTTTAATGTTTAAACACATTTTAAGTGCTTTTCTCTCATTGCGATTAAAAACGTGTGTTCGCTAGTAGAGTTCATTTTTGCCCTTCTATTTCTTAAACACACACACATATTGAGGGAAATTTGTCTCTTGTTGATCTCAATTCACATTTTTCCCAGATGAGCACTACCTACATAACTACCTTCAGAACAGATGAGTACCCCAAAGCACCCATATACAAGAAAGTAAAAGACTTTCTAAGTTGTTATATGCATAATGCAAGTGTCCTGGAAGTTATGTTTAGGCGAGGTATCACAGCTCGACCATGTCTGTAAAATTCTTCCTGATTTCTTCCCTCTCCCAGTCACACCCACTCAAATCTGCAACATGTTCAAGCAAATTGCTGAACTCAAAGACATGTTTACAGATGACCATGTAAATCATCCCTCAGACAACTCATCTTTTACCCATAAAATCTTGGATCATGGGTGTTCCTAGGTCTTAAGTATTTACACCCTACTTGTTCATATTTTTCCAGTGAGATGAAATGTGAAGAGGAGGAAATGGAAATTTCTCCTTTTAGAGAAAAGAAGAATGAGGAGGAATTTGCCAACAGATTGAAGCTCCCTGGACGAATCTAAATATAGTAGTATTTCATATGCTCCTGGAAAGGAAAAGTCAAAGAAGCTCTGCCTCATCCCAATCTTCTGAGCTCCCATCTCTGGGCCTGAGAAAAGACCAAATTGACTTCAAAACCTAAGCTAAGAGCCTCTTGTGGCCAATCATTCAGCTAGGGAGGAAAGAAGAAGAAAGTAGCCATATCTCTTTCTAAAGAGCCCCTAGTTTGGATGCGAAGACCAACACTCTCCATGGAATGATAATTGAAATCCCATGTGGAAAGAAGCATACCAGAAAGTCTAAAGTGTTTTGGTCTCATCAAAGTTATAACACTGGAGTAAGTCAGAGAATGCTTCTCAGAAATGGTGGCACGTGGCTGAAAATAAAGTGCCCCATGAAATCTGTGCCAGGAAAGCCTCCTTTTCCTTCCGAGTTTTCCCAGAATATCTCCAATGCTACCAGTCCAGCAGCATATTTCTTTAAGATGAATCATGAGAATGCTAGGCGCCTGCCAACTGCCATCTCTAATGGCATCTCTGAGGAAAGCAATTAACTCCAAATTTTCCTTTATTATCACACTCATGTGCATAATTAAATATCTTTAGCATACTTATTTCATGGCATTTTATGAAGAATGATAACACTGTGGTGACTTATACTAATGATAATATAATTGGGACCAGTTTCACATGCTTTGATGTATTCTTTCTAAAAATTATTCTAAAATTAAGGTTTAATGTCAGTTTAAGGTTCTTCCAAGTCTCTTCCTCTAACACACCACTTGCCTTTATTTCACAGTGGGAAAACATCTTGAAAGACTTGCCTTGGGTACATTTTCAAAATTACTATATATGTGTGATGATATATATCATTAATTTAGTTATCATTATTATACTTAGTGATATATATCATTAAAGAGCCCACTAGTTCCTCCAGAAACATTCCTAATGGATTTTGTCACTTCTCACATTTTGCTTTCAACATATGGTAAATAGTCCTTATCAGAAATTCCAAACTTGGAAGCTTTGGGACCACCAACCAATGCCCTGAGCAGAGAACCCAACAGCACAAAACTGTTTCCTGCTCAGAACAGATGTTGTGCAAAATGATCTTCAGGCTATGAGTGAAAGATCTATAAAACATAAAGAAGTTTCACGTTTAGACTTCTCTTTTACACAAACTATCTTGCTATATATGCAAATATTTCAAAATTTAAAAAAATCCAAAATCTGAAATAATTTTGTTCTTGGGCATTTTATAAAAGATATATGCAATTACTAGCATGGATTTATCTTTATCATATATGTAGACTTACATACAAAGATAGAGAATATATGTGTATGTGTATTCAGGTATACTTCAAGAGTTATATTTATAATACTATGTATATATTGTTTCACATATATAATTCACACATACACATGTAAACACACCAAGAGAGATGTTCACATATGAGAGATGTTCACATATTATGTATATGTCAATGTAAAGATACAGTTAGAATACTTTAACATTGTCCTAAATCTCATCTCTGTTTTACAATTATCCAAAATTATTTCTTTCAAATATTTTTCATAAAGATCTTTTGTAGCAAAATTTAATGTTCTGGCCTAAGAACGTAGCTTGATGGAAGAGGCCATCTTAGGCAGAATGTTAGGCCATTCACATCCAGAATGAAAACAGAAAGTTTCATTTCTGATATAATTCCCCAATGTCGTAATGTGAATAGCATCTATAAGCTCATAGAATTGAATACTCAGTAACCAGGGAGTGGCACTATTTGAAAGGATTAGGAGGTGTGGGCTTGATGGAGTAGATGTGGCCATGTAAAAAGTGTCACTGGGAGCAGGTTTTGAGGTTTCAAAAGCTCAAGGTCTCTCTCTTCCTGCTGCCTGCAGATTTAGATGTAAAACTCTCAGCTCCTTCTCCAGCACCATGTCTGCCTGCATGCTGCCAAGTTTCCTGCCATGATAATAATGGACTAAACCTCTGAGACTGTAGGCAAGCCCCCAATTAAATGCTTTCTCTTGTATGTGTTACCATGGACTTGGTGTCTCTTTGCAACAACAGAATAATTGCTAATACACAATACACCCAGTAATATATTATAGTCATCCTCCTGGCTATACTCTTCAAGATCACACATGTACACTTTTTAACTGACTTTGAAAATAACTGTCTACAGTCTCACTTGCCCTTGATGGATTGTCAGGCTCTATTTGAATCTGTCAAAGTGGCAGAGCAAGTCTGACAGGAAGGTGATCGGACACCTGATGAGGTGATAACCATTCCTATAGTTTGGCTTTTTAAAGATTTATTTTAGTGTGTGTGTGTGTGTCTGTGAGAGAGAGAGAGACAGAGACAGAGAGACAGAGACAGAAAGACAGAGACAGAGAGACAGACAGAGACAGAGACAGAGAGAGTTTGCCAGTGTCTCTGTGCATATGCATGTATGCCAGTAAGTTCAGAAGCCAGAAAAGGATTTCAGATCCCCTGGAGCTAGAAGTATAGGCAGTTGTGAGTCACCTAATGTGAGTACTTGAAGCTGATCTCTAGTCCTATGGCAGGGTAGTACCTGCTCTTAACTCCTGAGCATCTCACCAGCTTTTGGATTTTAATCTCTAACATCTTGTATGAGACTATCCTTTACAAGTAACAACCTGTTACGTTTTAAGGTAAGTAAAAATTAACTTTAGTATATTCAGTAACTCACGAGATGAGATCACATTTCAAGCAATATCTCTTTTATCACACATTCTTCTTTTGATTGCTGGGATCCAATTTGTGCTCAAAAAAGTTTATGTAATACCTGGTAAGGAAGTTTGAGACAAAAGCTCCTAGAAGCCTAAAGCCAGAAGGCCGTCCTTCCTTCTTTCCTTCCTTTCTTTTCTTTTCTTTTTCTTGTTGTTATGTTTTGCTTTGAAAGTCTAATTATACAGACCAAGTTCATCTCAAACTCACTATGCAATCCAGGCTAGGCCTAAATCTTGATACTCCTAGTTCAGTTTCTCAGCGGCTTAAATTACAAACATGTACTACTTCATTGGGAAGGCTACATCTCAGGGACTGTATTTAAATCTGTTTCTTAATACTTTCTGAAGCACAACTTGGCTACACTTGGAAGAAAGCAAACCAAAGGTTTACCTTAGATAATAAGATTAAACTTTTGTAGAACTAAGACGTCTCAAACATCTAGCTCATAAAAACACATTACTGCTTTCCTTCGATACGCAAATAGATGCTAGCTTGACAAAGCACATCAAAAATAATACTGTTAAGTAATATTATATTGTATTATATCATATTATATTATATATAAAGAATATACAATCTGAAATGTTAAATCTTTGCTTGATACACTGAGTGCACTTGTTTTATGGATTCATTATTCTAACTTGAAAATACTACAAGACAATTTATTTCACACTTCTCTTGAGCTGATTATTGGCACAGGCAAGCTGGATAAGGTTGTGCAAATAGTTTTCTGCTGGAATGTTTTGTTGTTGTATTTTATGTTGTTTGCAGTTGTCTTTAAGGTCAGTGCAGAATGATTTATCTAAGCAAATCATTTATTGTTGCAGTGGCTTACTTACCAAAAGTTCAGTTGTATCATTCTTTAAATACCTCGTTACTCAGTGTTGCTAATGTTCCTGTGTCATTAACCATAAACCACCTGGGATTTTGCAGCTCTGTTGTGTATTCCTGGTTGCCATGCTGGAATAGAGATCCTTGGGCAGAATTAAGCACTTGTTTGTTAATGTCATGCAGAAGTATAGACTGTGCACTTTCCAGAACATTTTGTCTTGAGACCAGAGGTTGGCTTTGTCCGACAGTCTCACGCACATGTTTCCATAATTCTAAACATTGGCAGGCAAGCATAAGCTTTATAGCACATGATTTCTAAAAGTGGTTCTATCTCTTCATCCCTTTGAACATGTTATTGTTTCTTAAAGAGAAAAGATGAGCAGATGAACGTAATAAGCTGCCAAACATGCAACATCTGTCACTAGTTTCAAACTGAAGAATCACTGAAGCTTTCGGTTCATGAAAAAAAAAAGAATGTTCATATAGGAGAGCTATTCTGTTCTCACTGTTCACAGCCTATCACTTGACATCTCCTTCTCAATACTCTATTTTCTTGTGTTTATTAATTTATTTTCATTCATATATTCAACAGCAAGAGAAACAGTAGGATAAAGAGTTCTCAGAGTTAATTCCAAAAAAAAAAAAAAAAAAACCCATCAATTTCCAGGAGACAATTCAAGAATTCCATATAGCTCTTCTTTTGCAGTTTTCAAGATAGGTAGAAATTAAAGGATGCTCTTTCCTTGGTTGGATGTGATGTTCAGGTATTTTTCGTAATGGTCTGTTGTGTGTACTCTTTATCTTCACTTGGATGTTCTATAGCCATATTTATGCTATAAATGTACTTTCTTAGCTGTTTTAAGTTAAATTTACTAGTAGTTAATGCTTTTCTGCAATGATGACTCTGACTTTCAAGAATTCTGTCACACAAGCATATCTGGGTATTTGAATTTTCTTTCTGCTCACAAATTTTAACAAAATCACTTCTCTCAAGATCACCTCTAATATCATTCTCCTATATAAAAGCTTGTGGCTGACTTCTCATTTCTTAATACACAATGTTCATACCCAGGGCCCGCAGTGCCCACTGAAGTGTGTGAGCTGCACTAACACACTGCTTTTATAAAAATGAAGTTGACCTACTTCCCACTTTGATATTCATGTGTGTGTTCACATCAAACAGAAGAGACAGAGAAAATATTATTCATAATACATTCCTAGAATCTGTGTGATTTACGTTCCCATAGAAGCCATGTTAAAGTATATAAGGGATTACAAACTCAGAAAGTTAAACAAAATAAATTACAGCTGACATATACACTAGTGAGCAAAGCTGTAAATATGTACCCTAGAACTCCTGTACACAGCAAAATCATCTTTCATGTAAAATAAAAAAAACTATTAAATATTGTCTTTATAGTTATAAGAGATTATATAGCCTACAATATTATTCTAAAATATTTTACTTTAAATTAATGCTCATTCTACAATACTAAAAAACTTATTAGTGCTGGTTATAATTGATATCTCCCAGCAGCTGCAGATTATCTGCAAGGTAAAGATTGAATCTGACTCTGGATAAAGCCCATAGGCACATGGCAAGTTCCGCATCTCCCAGAGAAAGCTGAAGACCTAAACAAGAGGCTCAAGTGATACCGGGCATTATTTGACTCTCAGAGGAAAACTTGAGGTGTAGTCTCTGGCTCAAATTTGTTAATATCATGCACACAATTCTTGTCACTGTCAGTCCCACATAGAGAAATGACACCTCAATTTAGCCACAAGTTAGTCCTACACTGAACATCACAAACATCACCACTGAAAGAAAAAGTAGACTTGAATTTTAAAAATTGAAAATAAAATACCAAAGAAAGAAGAAAAAATCAACCAACAAGCTAACACCAGATGCACAAGTCCCAGCACAGAAACAGCAAACAACAACAAATAGAAACAACATGAAAAATGAAGACCTGTCTCTTCCACTAACCCCATAATAGTGGCACCCAATGAAAATGACCTGGAAGAGCAACCAAACTCAGAATTCAAAAGATTGATAGTAAGTATCTCCAAAGAACCCAAGAAAACATCAATAAACTCCAAGAGAACAAAAGCAAAGAGATACATGAAATAAGGAAGTTAATCCAAGATGTGAAAATATAATTCAATGAAGAGAATTGCTGAAGAACACCCAGTTTGAAGTGTTGTTAAAAAACAAACAAAATGCTCAATAAGAAACAAAAAAACAAAGCAAACAAGCAAATAAAAACCTCAGTGAAAATCTCACTAACAAAGAAAGTAGAAAACCAGGTCTAGAAGACAAAGTTAAGGCATGGGATCGCCCAGTGAATGTCAATAATAATATTTTTAACAGAACATAGGAGAATTCTGAGATACCAAGAAAAACATAACTTTCAGATTATGGGCATAGAAGAAGGATAAAGAGGATCTAAACTAGTTAGAGATGAAAAGGGAGACATTATTACAACAGACAATGAGGAAAGTCAGAATTGTAGAAACATACTTTTTTATTTTATTGAAAATAGATTTTTTTCACACACTATATTCTGATTATGGTTTCTCCTTCACCAATTTTTCCTAGATCCTTCCTACATCCCCTTCCATTTAAATCCACACCTGTTTTTCTCTTTCTTGTTGAAAAAATAAACAGGCAGCTTAAAATAATGATAATGATTAAATATAATCCCTCCTCCCTTTCTTCAGCTGCACTCTAGGAAGGAGTTCAGTCCAGTGTTTGGTGATCTCTGCATCTGCTTCCTTCAGTTACTGAATGATGGTTGTATGATGTCAATTAGAATAGTCACTAATCTGATTACAAGGAAAGGCCAGTTCAGGCTATGTAACCACTATTGCTAGGGGCTCTTACCTGAGTCATCCTTGTGGATTCCTGGGTATTTTCCTAGCAGCAGGTTTCTCCCTATCCCCATAACAACTCTCTCTAGCAATATATCTCTTTCACTCCTCTCTCGTTTTATTCCTCCCCCAGTTCAGCTGTCTAGATACCTCATGTTCCTATACCAAGCTAGTCAGAGCTCGTGGACTCTAGACTGACAGCTGGGGAACCTACATAGGACCAAAGTAGGCTCTCTGCAAGTGGGTGACAGTTTTGTGGCTTGATCTGTTTGAAGGGCCCTTAGCAGTGAAACCAGGACTTATCCCTGGTGCATGAGTTGGCTTCTTGGAACCCATTCCCTATGGTGGGATACCTTGCTCAGCCTTGATGCAGGGGCAGGGAGGTACCTGGTCTTGCTTCAACTTGGTATGCTAGATTTTGTTAACTCCCCAAGGGAGGCCTTACCCTCTCTAAGGAATGAATACGGGGGATAGGAAGCAGATAGAGAAGAAGGTTTTGGTATTTAAAATGAAAAAAATTTAAATAAATTTTAAAAAAAGAAATTTGTAGACAAATGAAAAAAATAATAAGATAAAATTAAAATAAACAAGCACTTTGTGTGCATTCCGTAGTTGAATAGGAGAAGAAAAATAATGAATGCTTTGATTAAATAAGAGTTCTGAAAAGCATACAATGTTGGGAATTAAAAATGCATCGTTCAGATTCAATCCTCTGCAACAGCCTGGCTTCATTGTGGTTCCTTTAGGCAGCCATGTCTCTCTTGTATTCCTCTAATACAATAAACAAAAAGAACCCAGTGTCATTAAAATGATTCAACCTTGGGAAGCCTGTTCAGCACTTTCTCCTCAAAGTGAGCTCAGACATATCCAAAGACTCCACTTCTAACTGTACCCTAGATTCAAATGCAGACATTTCCAGAATCAATGCACACATGGCTTAGCATTTTCATGACCAGAAAAAGAGGAAGATAAGCAGAATTATTCAAATCCTATAAAATTTGAAGTTGACGAATAATTTATATTTATGCATTACTAACCAGTGATGATTCATCAGTATGAAGTTGAATAAAAGCATTCAGATGCGAGTACATACTATAAATTATCCCACTGGAACCTCATTATTAGTAGAGAGATGAGTTTGGTCTACAGTAGAGCATGAGCAGTTTATATAATATTGCTAATGCTTTATTTCTTGACCTAAGTGCTGGTTACATAAGCTTGTTTAGCACCTAGTCATGTACATATTTTTAAACATTCATTGCTTTTATTCATTGTATATTATATTATATTGCATGAGGATATTTGTATATAAATGTGTATTGCATTGAAGAAATTCCCCTTCATATTCCCTAGACTTCCCCTTCCCAGTCCTCACCACCTCTAGCCCCCATTCATCACCTCTGTTCTCTTAGACAATCTCCCTCCTAGTTTTATGCATCTACATAAAATGTATGAACCACAAATATAAAAACAACATGTACATGTCTTTCTGTGATAAGATTATGTAATATGATGATCTACTGTGGAATATACCTACTTTTCTATTAGTGTATTTTGATTTAAGAGTTGACCTTTTCTACTAACACATGAGAAAAGCAGCCTGTTAAAGAACCTGGTTCTCCCAGTAAGCCCCAAAGAAAAGCAGTACTAAAGTAAAGGCACCAATCAGCCAGGAGTCAATCATGTGAGCTGGACAGCCTTTGTTTTGGTTTTCTTAATGTGTTTTATTGATGGATACATTCAAGCAGAGGCTGGTAGAACACAAGAAACTGAAAATTATCATTGAAGACCACACTCTGCACCAAGTAGTTTCAATGAAAGAAAGCATTTATGAAAACTACTCTATTTTTTTAATCTCATCTAATTCCTATGATGTTCTAAATGGATTGTGAATTAAACATCTTGGAAAATTTTATAAGGTCAAGAAAATGACAGCTTGTCTCCTTTTAGAAGTTTGCTGTGGCTTCATCACCATGAAGATATGTTTCACCACCCTCACCGTCACTTCCCCAAAACTGTTTTTTCTTGGTCAAGTCAAATATGCAGGAACAAACATTTTACCAACTCTTCTGCCAGTGGGACCCTGCTATAAACTATACTTCCCAGTGCTGAACTGAGCTCATTTTGATGGTAACAGCTGGACACTTGGAACATGCTTGCAAATGACTATGCTGATACTTTAAATCTGGACTCCCTGCAGTTTCCAAACAGCATATTTCTGAGATCATGTTATCTAGTTCAGGAGTCAAACACACAGTCCCTTTGGCCAGGAAGTTCAACAGGAACAAGATAAAGAAAAAATAATAAATATCTGGAGAAAGTGTCCTGATGAGTCTTGTTCCTCTGACTTAAGGGAGAAATAAATAAGTTCCATTTATATAATCAGTCCTAAAAAGACTTCAACTTTCTTCTTCATGAGAATAAATGAATAAAAGAGATATCTTCCAACTGAAGATGAGTTCTTCTTAATTATTTCTAGGACTTCCAATCACATGTAACATCCTGCTGCCACACTGCATTATTCATAATTTCTTGAAAATCTTTTAGTGCTTTCCTACATTAAAAGACATGTTAACCAAACTGTGAAAATAAACATACGGTTAAGGTATATTATGCTCTTAGAAATATATTCCTCTCAACAGATGAAGAAATCATGAAGACTTGAAGTAGATGATTTGGATTAAAGCCTTCACTCTACAATCAAATTAAAAGACTCAAGAAGAAAAAAAAAAAAAAAAAAAAAAAAAAAAAAAAAAAAAAAAAAAAAAAAAAAAAAAAAAAAAAAAAAAAAAAAAAAAAAAAAAAAAAAAACTTTAAAAAAAAAAAAAAAAAAAAAAAAAAATTAAAAGACTCAACAAGGATCACACAACTAATTGAAGTTTAAACTGAGACTGGATTGCTAATTATAAATCACCTTAATCCCACATGAAGATGCCTTTAAGTCATGAGCAATTACATAAATAAATGACAATCTAGCTTTATGGGTTATGCATTACTACTTAACCAGAGCCAAGAGCTACAAGCAACGGAGTAGAATGAACTCTCTATAAACTGGATATTCTTAAAAGAGCTGTATGCCCTGTCTGAGGTCCCTGCTGCATCTACTCACTTGAATTTCTGTCACACTTCTTGAACTTTAAGAAGCTAATATGGAGAAAGGAGAATGGGGTATATACACTTCGTGTGCTTGCACACATTTTCTCTCCTTCATCTTGCTTTGCTCTATTCTAGCAAGCCACTTGTATTCTATAATGCAAGCCAAAACAGGAAGCTGGAGAGGTGGCTGAGTGTAGTGGCTAAGTACACTTACTACTTTTGCAAAAGACCCAAGACCCAGGTTCAATTCTCAGCACAAGCATAACAGCTCACAACTGTAACTAGCTCTAGTTTCAGGAGATCTGATGGCCTCTATTAGCCCTTGAGGGTGCCAGACATATGTCTAGTGCACATACATACAAGTACACAAGCATTCATATACACAAAATAAAATAAAAATTATTTTAAAAGCTAAGACATAATTATGCAACAGCTTCTCATTTTACTGGAAAGAAATGTAGAAATTAAGACTGCAAGATAAGGACTTCTAAAATGACCTAAAAAGTTGGGCAAAACAAAACAGGAACTTTATTTTCATTTTTTTATTCTCAGCACATTTGTATCTCTTCTTACCATATTTAGTTGTGGTATTAGTCACTGGGATATATAGGTAAAATACATTTGTCCTACCCTGAGGATATCAGCACTTAACTGCATGGACAACAATAGCTAAGCAATGGAATAAATGCCAGGGTGATGATGGAAGGAAAGAGAGAGGGACTTACAAAGGATGGAAATTGAAGTATGTAGGAAAACCAATGGGAGAAGAGAATAAAGAAAAACTCTTCTAAAGAATGAGTAATAAAATAAGAGAAATTGTAGTGTTATCTTTGATGGATTTTCTCATATTCTGACTAACCCCATGTTCCTACAGAATGAAACAGAAATTACCAACCCATATCCAGAGTTTCCAGAAATTCTTTGGGTATGGCTCAGAGGTCTGTGCTGCAACTGGCCCCACTGGTAACGGTGTTGGGGTACTGGAATTTAAGAAAAATTGTGCTAGATCAACCCAAAGTAACAGGGAGTGAAAATCTGTGTATGTTCACACAGTAAAAAGTAGATCTCATGGCAATGGTTTTGGTCTGGTCATTTTTAACATAAATGTGTTAATTTGAGAAATATTTGCTCAAATGCTTTTAATGTATTTTAGAAAATGATTTAGAAATATATGAACTTCACCATTTGCTATGATCAGCCCTAGAAATGAAGTGTGTTTCTAACGTAAAGGCATGGTCTGCAGTCTCCCCTAGAGTTGGGTTTCTTGGACAAATCAACATGATGAACAGCAAAAGGCTGAGGAAAGACCATAGAGCAACTACAGATTCTGTCATTGGCACTCAGGCACTATACTTATTTTTGTTTACAGCCTACATGGTCTCTGCTGGTTCCAGTTTGCTTCCCTTCTTTAAACTCTTTCTACAGAACTGTTTTTGCATTTGCCTTTGTCTGTATTTTACCACATGTCAGTCGCTGAGCCCAACCCAGACCTACTACATTCTCCAGGTATGTTCTCTAAACCTATTAACCTTATGGTGCTTTGTGCAAATTCTTTATATTATGCCACTTTGGTTCAGTCACTCCCTTAGCCATGGCTTCAAATATTAAGAAAGCCAAAGTCAGAAGAATGAAAGATAAGGAATTAACCCTGGGTAGAGTTGTGTACTCATCAAGGGACATTGTCTACTCCAATAGACACCATCTTTTAGGCCTGAAAGTTTTCTAAATCAAGAGTTGCTGGGGCATCCTTTATTTCTATAAATTTCCAAAATTACCGTGGGAATTCATAGAAGAATTCAAAGGCTTTTAAAAACTAATTCAATAACATACTTTAAATGTGTAAATATATGTTCTTCACCTCAGAAACGTATATTCTAGGTTATTAAACCCAAAAGGAAAAAAAATACATGTCTTCTAAAAATAAATAAATAAGGAGTCTTATTATAATACTGGTTTTCATAGAAAAGATATTTTTAAAATTACCTTTTTACAAAACCTAAATTTCTAGAAGTAGAAATTTTTATTAATGAAAGTCATTTCCCTATTTCTTTCTCTACCAAAAAAAAAATCTAAACCCTGACATTGTTTTAACAGTGACATAAGGAAATTGCCTGCAGACAGCCTCCCACACT
>PVIH01029590.1:0-13406 GCA_004025045.1 Sigmodon hispidus
GAAGACACTTGCTTCAGATATGTCCCTGACAGCAGCGGCCTCTACAATATTCCGGATGACGAACTTCTTTATGGCCTTGTCCTTGGGCACGCACCGGGCGCAGTTCGTGCAGCGAATTGGCTGCACATGGCCACGGCCCTTTTTGGCACGACCGTTGTTTCTTCTTTTTTTGGTCATCTTGGAGCCAAGACCCGAAAGATCAAGGTCCATTTTCAAGGGAACTTCCATTCATGGTGTTCTAGGTCTGCAAAATGGCTAAAATCTGGAAATTGATTCATAGGCCAAGATTAAAGGTGTGTTTTTCCTCTTGAGATCTGAATTAAAGAAGTATCTTTTCCCAGCTCAAAAGATCTGGAATAAAGGCCTTTCTACCTCAAAGATCTGGACCAGCAGTGGGTCTTCATACTTCAAATTAAGCAAAAATTCCTCAAGATGTACCCTTCATTTTTGGATTTTACTTAATATCAGATGCTGTCAAGATGACAACAAAGTGTATCCATCACATATAGTGAAATTAAAAGCAAAAAAAAAAGCAACAAATCCCTTTTGGAAAGTTCACTCTGACATATAATGTACAATTACTACCTAAGTCAATGTCAGGTAGATAAGTTTGTCATCATAGATAAGTTGGTGTATTTGACCCAATCTACTGGAGGCTCTTTGAAGGTCAAAGATATTGCAGATCTAGAGTAACTCCTTTATAACTTTATTTTCAACTGGCATGTATTAATTAATCCTATTTATGGGCTTGTGTGATAATTCAACACTGGCATATAGTATGCATTAATTAAATCCATTCATTTGCATGCCCCTCCCCCTGCCTTTCCCTACCATTGGTAACTGCCACTCTTCACTTAGGTGCATGGCCTTTCAGTATTCAGCATGACAGTGAAACTAACATTCATCTTTTTAAGTAACTGACATCTAGATTAGGACCCACTACATCTTCACCTCGTGGTGATTGCTCACTGTGTTTTTCTGTCCAAATACATTTGTATATTTGATTTACCTCTGATACCTAGAATTAAAATATGGTAATTAAATAAATATTTACTAATTTTATTAGAGGGCACTGAAGCTCTCAGAAAGTTACTTCAGCAGCTAGAATTAACTTCAACGCATACATTCTGGATTTGTTTCTGACAGACCTCCCCAGTTCAGGTTTTTCTGTACACACTGGTTACATAGCCTGCTGGATTGGTATCACATTGATTTTGCAGCTACACAAAAGCCAGCTGCATGGGTTATACCATGAACTGTTCTCTCTCTTGCTGTTTTTGAAATGACCACTTCTAATCTATTCCATTTCCAAAGGATAAAAGAAAAACATCTATCAAAGAATTTTATTGCAATTGCTAAGGATGGCTTAAGAAATTATTTCTTCATTTATTGAGACAGGATTTCTCTGTGTAGTCCTGGCTGTTCTGGAACTCACTCTGTAGACCAGGATGACCTCAAACTCACAGAGATCCACCTGCTTCTGCCTCCTGAGTGCTGGGATCAACGGTGTGTGCCACCATCCACCTGGCTGAAATAAATGGTTCTCTAATGTACATGTATATATGGATGTGGATGCCAAGAACTCTGTAGATACAACTGTTCACTCAGGAAGGTTGAGAGGCTCAGGCATGTTAAGCAGCTGTCCTTCTAAATTTAGTAGACTATCCTAGTCCAGACACTGAAATGGATGCAAGAAAACCGAGTCTCCTGACCATCTGGACCTGGCAGGCCAGCAGTCGTTAGTTTGGGTTCTTTTGAATTCTGGTTGAAGGAGAGCTTTAACAGTTTTAGCCTCAGACAAGGCTCAGCTGTTGTGAAGGTCAACAGTTGGCAGCTGGAGTCAGAAGTAGGCATGTGGGCACCTGCTCCTACTACCTTCCTTTTTATGTTCTTGCTTTTGTCTCCTCAGTTCCAAGTTACTGAAATGTAAGTGTTGTGTGCTAGACACTGAAGACATAAGTAAAAAAAAAAAAAAAAACAGAGTGATAAACAAGAAGACAGACACCACACCGTCACCTTACCTGGACATTTCTGTATCTTGTATCATACACCTAGGCCCCATCCCCCTTTTTGGCAATAGTGATATCTAATGTGACTTTTAAGGAAGGGACAGTGGTGTTCCCAGATTTTATGACTGGGAGAACATTTTAGACAGATGCTGTTACTCAGTATAGACTCCTTCCTAAGATCATGATATTGAGTAAATACTTGTCTCATTTGAATATTCACACATACAAAGGTTTGATTTCAAAGACAAGTCTGGAAAGGTAAAATTGATCGCAATTAAGTCTAGATATTCCAGGATAGAAGTGGTCATTTGTCTTCTATTTTGATGAAGATATTTTATTAAGACTGGAACTAGTCACAGTGTTGAATGGGTGAAGGTGGTTTTATTGGCTAGTAAAATGCTTATGTCTGATACTGTAATTTGTGTACACAATGTCTTAGTTACTTTTCTACTGCTGTGATGAAGCACTATGACCAAGGCAACTTACAGAAGAAAGCATTGAACAGAGGTATACAGTTTCAGAGGGTGACTCCATGACCATCTTGGCAGCCAGGCAGGTGGGCAGTGAGCCAGAGGGGCTAGCTTGTCTCTGCCTACCCAGTGCTGGGAATACAAGTGTGTGTCCAGCATCTCGCATTTTTATATATGAGTTTAGAGAATCAGACTCAGGTCCTAATGCTTACAAGGTGAACAATCTTTTCATGAAGCCATCTGTCCAGCCTCTATTGTGTATATATTATGTTCGACACACAATATTCTAAGTCTAAATAAAATGGTTGCTATAATTGGAAAATGCTGAATACAGTCTCTCCTTATGTGCTACTGGACCACATGCTATTCCATTTGGAATGTCTCTTTTTCTTTTTTAAGTAATTTAAATTTTTTGAGAATTTCATACATGAGTATTGTATTTACATCATTTATAACCCTTCTCTCTCCTTCCATCTCTTACTGTGTTTTCCCACTTTCCTCTCATATTCATGACCTAGTAATTATATATGTATATAACCTATCAAATCTATTTTAGTGTTGTTCATATGTACATGTGTCCCTTGGGATTGAACAGTATATTATGGTGCTTGTCCCTGGGGCAAACTGAGCCTACCTCTCAGAGCAGGCACTCATTGCCTGTAGTTTTGTCTAGGTATTGTGCTTTGTGAGATTTCCTCCATCCACACTGTTGTGTCAAGTGATGTTGTTATGGCAAGTCTTGTGTAGGTAGCTATATTGCTGAGATTTTCTGGGTGCCACTTTCCTGTCAGGTGTAGCACCAGGTGTCCTGGTCCTCTGGCTCTTAGGTGTCCTGGTCCTCTGGCTCTTACGGTCTCTCTTCAGTCTCCTCCGAAATGGTCTCTGAACCTTAGGTGCAGGGGTTGTATTGTAGATGTATCCATTGGGGCTGAAATCCCCACAATGTCTCCAAAAGTGCTGTCCCAACCTACATTCTCTCCACCAGAGTCCTAGGCTTCCTTCCCTCTAATCCTTCACACTTACAGTGTTATGTCTTCCCAAATAGCCATCCTGCCAGCTGTGAGGTAATCTCTCCTTCTCTTTTGCTTGTGTGCAAAAGAGATTTTGTTTAGCTGAGGCTGGCTTTGAACTGCTCAACCGCCCTCCCCTAAATTCTGGGATCACAGGCATGCACCCATCATCCTGAGTCCTCATAGTGGTTTCATTCTGCATTTTCCAGGTGGTTTGTAAAGTTAAATACCTTCTGATATACTTGTCATCATTTTCATGTCAGCCATCTGCTTATTTATTATTCTGTCCTTGAGTCCTAACAGTTGACAAAATTTGGACATTAACTGCATCTCAGATATGTGATCCTGGGTGGCTTTCTGTTCTTGTTTTTCTTCTGGGCAGAAGCTTTTCCCTTTAATGGAGAACCCTGTTCTGTGGTTTACACATCACTCCTTGCTCCAGTGTTTGGTGTGGTGTCTAGACTTCACCAAGCCCACGCTCCCAGCCCTCCTTTTTCAGAGGTGCAATGGAGTCAAGTCCTCATGCTCATGGTTTTCTCCAGTTTGTTGTGTGGTACAAATGGTTCAGCTTCATCCTTTTACACTTGAAATCTAGGTTTCTCAGCTCCAGGAAATACTTTGTTCCTCCCTATAACCTCTTAGTGTTCCTGTCTTAAAATAGTTGGTGTGCCTGCAGGCAGCCTCCTCAGGTAAGGTCACACATCATCATGCGTGGTGACCTGAATTCCATCCACCAGACCTGCATGATGGAAGTAGACCTCTGACCTTCACATGGCATTTATGTACCACTCCCAGCAAATAAATAAGTATAATAAAAAAATTAAAGCAGTGAATCATGGATGTTTGATTTAACCCTATTTCTCTTTGTTTCTGGTTCTATTTTCATGCTATACTGTTTCAGTCACTACAGCTTTGTAATGTAATTAAAAATTATAAAGTGTGATGTCTCTACTTTTTCTTTTCTTGGCTCTATGTTTTCTGTGGTTCCAGATACATTTTAGGACTGTTTTTTTTTTTTTTTTCCTGTTAAGAATCCTACTGGGATTTTGATGGAGACTGAATATGTTTGTATATTTCTTTGAGTCACATGAGCATTTTTATATTAACTCTTCTCACCTTTAAAATATTTATCTTTAATTTTGTTTCTTTTGTAATTTCTTTCATTGATGTTTATAATTCTTACTATGCAGATGTTTCAACTCCTGTTGCTGTAATTCTCCACAAACATTAATCAAGCTTTACTTCTCCTTTTTTAGATATAGTTAAGAGTAGTCTAATAATTGTACTTTTAAAATATACTTTTTAGTCTGTTCCCTTTTCTGTAGTTTTTTATGTTATTTCATTCACATCTGTGGTGATTTTTATTATTTCCTTTCTCATGGTAATATTAGGGTTAGTTTGTTATTTTTGTAGCTGTTGAGCAGCGTTGCTGGGTTACTTATCTGAGCTCTTTTTAAATGTAGGAGCACACTGCTATATACTCCTTAGAAGTGATGTTACATCCTATCATTTTGGTATATTATATTGCCATTGTTGACCTAATCAAGTTTGTTTGAGTAACTTCCTTAATCTAGATATGTGGTATTTGGTGTTTTATTTGTGAGCTCATTATATTAGGTACTAGTCTTTTTTCTTTTTTTTTAAGTAAAAAAAAAAAAAAAAAGACTGAAGCAAATTTTTAATATATGGTTAACCCAAATTCAAACTCCTAGGCACAGTCTTTCAAGCAGCTAGGACTACCATAATCCGAATCTAAATTGTTTTATTTTTGAATATATGTGTGTGGGAAGGGAGTGTACCTGTGCTGATGTGGGGATACACGTATGTGGAAGCTGTAGAGCAAGCCACTGTCTCTCCCTAGGAACCATCTACTTTCTCCCATGGAGACTTTCCGCTTCTCTACTAGGTTGGGCTGGCCGGATAATGGGTTCCATGTATTTTGTTGTCTCTGCCTTCCCCATGCGAAGTGACTCACTATTCCTGGCATTTCATGGGTGCTGAGAGCAAACTCAGCTCCTTCTGCTCATACAAGAGCAGACGAAGCTGAAGAAGAGCAAACACTTCTTCACTGAGCAGTCTCCCCAGCTTCCAGATAAGATGGCTTTAAAGTTTTCTTTGATTTCTCTTTTTAATTCACTGGCTAATTTTAAAGTAACATTTTGTTTTAATTCCATATAATTGTGAATCTCTTAAGACTTCCAGTTTCTTACTGTTTGGAATCAGAAACAGTATGAAGCACGATTTTAATTTTGAGTTTATTATGACTAGTTTTGTGCATTGATATATGGTCTGTCATGAAAGTTCTGTTTACAATAGAAAATAGGCTGTGCCCCTCTGCGGATGGAAGGGGACATCCCCCATTGGCACACCAGAACCATTGAGTGGAAAGTGCATTGCAAGTGGGGCACTCCCTGGTTGGCATTCTCTGTGGCTAGCTAACCACATCCCAGGTGGACTTGGAGACCCACACTGTCACTGTATTGCCTTTCTTGTCTTGTCTTATGCCCATCAGCCTTGCTTTATACATACTCACTCCAGTATTTGCTATATAATTTATGATTTGTTCCATTTATTATTCTTATGACTCACTGAAGAATTGTCCTTTATCATTAAATAAGGCCAATCTGTCTTCTCACAATGTTCATCTATTGTTCACTTTATCTGAAGAATTCCCCTGTGATTTTACCTGGTTTCTGTTTCCAGCAAATGTCTGCTCCCATCTTCTACGATGGCCTATGTGTATCTTAAGCACAGTCAGGTCTTTTGAAGGCAGCAGAGTTAAATTTGTTTGTTTTTAACTTTTTTCTTTTATTTATTCACTCACCTTGTTTCTTTTGACTGAACAGTTGTCCATTTGCATTAAAATTATTACAAATACCCAAGTGCTCACACCATCCCTCTCTAATCCACTTTATTATTTAATTATTACTATTATGTAGCTCTTTCGCTTCCTCATTCCGCTTGTGTTTCTTACTCAAGTAGGTAACTTGGTGATTTTCTAAAATCCCAGTCTACAGAACCTGAGAAACAAATGTTTGGCCTATATCTATCTTATGTTTTATTTTTTTGCAGCCCAAACTGGTTAAGAAAATGGGTAATTTTAAAGCTGGAGCAGAAAGCATATAAGATGTGCATAGAACATTTTAGTATGAACTATGAAGAAATAAAGATAAAAATACCACCAAGGTCATGTAATGAAAGTACATAGGAGCCACCTGAACTGGTTTCCAGAAGCCAGACTGTTTTTTATATAACAAGTGTATGAGCAGGCCAATGGTACCTGCTTTGAAAAGCTGAAATTTGCCATTACACAAATTCAAGACAAGCCCACCTTAAAGGGAGAGGCATTTAAAAAATGAGTTAACATATTTCTCACCCATGAATCTTTCTTAAGCAATTTCCCAACCCTTTAAAATCTCTTTTAAGGGACCCCAAAGACTGTCTGCTACTTGAGAAATGTCTTCCTGGAGCAGGGGCTTAATGAGTCAGTGTGTCGCATGAGATTCACTGGATGCGTAAACCCATCACATCCTCTCCCATGATCTGGGATGAAGCGATGTCAGCTCATGCCAGAGCAGTGATTTTTTTTTTCTTTCTGACTTTCCTGCTTTGGCACTGCTCACCACTGCCTCCTGAGGACACAGAGAGAGTCCCACTGCATAGCCTGAGAGTCTGAGGGACACAGTGTCCTGACAGGCTTGGCATTCGGAGCCACAGAATGGAATCGCTAACTTCTCTCCAAAAAGCCTAGAAATAAACTGAAGGCAATGAGCTGGTGTGAGTTTTAAGGCTTCGATGCCATGTTTCAGATTCTAATGCTCCGGAACTGGGATCATTGGGAGTGCAGGAAACCAGAATCTTACCTCAGTTTTAATACATTCAGAAAAGGGACATATATGTTCCTGTTTTGCATATTTAAAAACGTATCTTCTTTAAAATAATCATGTGAATATAGCTTCAAAATGCAGGACAGTTTGATCTATTTAACTATACAGTTATAAATCTCACAGGAGAATCTTTCAAAATGTATCAAACTCCTTCAGATTTATAGAAATAAACAGTTCTTCACCTGACACTTGAAAAATTTGACTGTAAATTTTAACACTAGAAATTAAGAGAAACATCCATGGATCTCCTTGGGAATCGGAAATAGGGAATGTCTTCTAAGTAAATTGGGATCATATTGGGGAGCGAGCAAGGGGAGGTGGGAAGAGATCATGAGAGAATGAGATGATTGAGTGGGAGGAGCAACAGAGAGGGAGAGCAAAGAAATAGACATCTTGATAGAGGGAGCCACTGTGGGGTCAGAGAGAAAACCAGTGCTAGGGAAACATCCAAGAACCCACAAGGTGTCCCCAGCTAGGACTCCATGCAATAGTGGAGAGGGTGCCTAAACAGGACTTGCCCTATAATCAAATGAATGACCACCCTAATTGTCATTATAGAACCTTCATTTAGCAACTGATGGAGGCAGATGCAGTGATCCATAGCTAAGCAACAGGTCTAGCTCCAGGTCTAGCTGAAGAGAGGGAGGAGAAAGAACGTGAGCAAAGGGATCAGGATCATGAGGAGTAAACCCAAAGAAATGGCTGATCTGGAGCTATTGGGAGCTCACTGACTCTGCAATAACAGGTGAGAAACCTTCATAGAAAGGAACTAAACCCTCTGAATGTAGATGACAATTAAATATGTGAGCAGTTTGTGGAGCATCTTGCACTAGGACCAGAATTTATTCCTGGTGCATGAACTGACATTTCAAAAGCCAGTTCCCTGTAGAGGAACACCTTACTCAGCTTTGATACTGGGGGGAGGGACTTGGACCTACCTCAGCTAGATATGCCTGACTGACATGACTCACTTGGGGATTCTTTGCTCTCCCTGGGGAATGGAAGGTGAGGATGAAATAGAAGGATGAGGGAGGGGGAGTAGCAGAGGGCATAAGAAAAAACTTTTTAAATTAAAAAATTACTAAAATTTTTTAAAGAATTTATTTTTTAATTGTAAATTAAATTGTATAATTTATGTAATATCAAACTATGTATCAGAGGATAGTATGTTAAGTATCCACATACATTTCAACCAGTTTTCAATTTATCTAGTAGTTTAATCAATAAAGCACTAAGTACAATCACACACATGCCCCAAAGCAAAAGCAAACAAGATGATTCTGAGACTTCACAGGGTTTCAAAGCTGGAAGGAATGTTGTTTACAAAATATTTATGATGATTCTATCACAAACATGGCACAGAACCCTACCACTCCATCCTAAATGAAAGAGAACAAAATACATTTGAGTGCAAATGCTATATTTTAAACTGTCACAAGCAATGTGTCAAATATTTGACTTAAAATTCTTCTATCAACAACAGAAACAACAGGAAATAATACACAAACTCATAGAAATTAACTCACTACTGAATTAAACATGGGTCAAGACAAAAATCAAGAAGAAAATTAAAACTTTTACATGAAAACACAACATACCCAAATCTATGGGGCACAATGAAAGCAGTTGTAAGAGGCAAATCCATAGCACTAAGTGTCTACAAAGACACAAAATAAAATTGGAGAGATCTCATATTAGCAACTTGAGTGACACCCTTAGACACTCTAGAACAAGAAGAAATAACACCAAAAGAGTAGATGGGAGAAGAAATAACCAAACTCCAGCCTAAAATCAATAAAGAAGAACAAAAACAATATAAAGCCATCAATAAAATGAAGAGTCTGTTCTTTGAGAAAAATTAACAAGATTGAGAAACTCTTAGCCAAACTAACCAAAAGATGGAGAGAGAAAATCCAAATTAGAGATGAAAGGGGACATCACAAGAGACACAAAGTAAATTTATAGAATAAGAACACACTTTAAAAATCTGTATTCCAAAAAATCAAAAAAAAAAAAAACCACCCTGTATTCCACCAAATTGTAATACCTAAAAAAGGATTGTAAGATACTGACAAACTGTCTCCAAAATGGTTGTACCATTCTTAATTCCCACCAGAAATGAGTGCATTTTTAATTTCATTGTCAAAATTTGTGACAATATTTGATGTTGTAAGTGTTCTGAATTTTGGTTATTCAAGGGTCTATGACTGCATGTTTTCAACTTGTATCCTTGTGGAACCATTTCACATGTCCATCTGCCATCTGAGCGTCTTTGGTGAGGTGCATATTACAGTATTTGGATGTCCTCTGTTTTCTTACTGTAGAGTTTTAAAGAATTTTTTGAATATTTTATTCATTTTATTTTGCTTTTGTTCTTCTGAGACAGGGTTTTGCTGTGTAGCCCTGGCTGTCGGGTACTTGCTCTGTAGACTAGGATGTGCCTCAGGTTTCCAAGTACTGGGATTAAAGGTATGTGCCACCGCTGCCTGGCTTGGATATTTTAGATAAAATAACATTATCAGATATATCTTTTACAAGCATATTCTTCCAGTCTATGGTTGTCTTATGTCTTTCATGGACAAGAAATGTTTAGTATCAGTAAAGTGTACCCTGTCAGGTATGGAGCCTGTAGAATATGGCTTTGGTGCTGCAGCTAACATTTTCATCAGATGAAAAATAATGTGAATTTCCCCACACTTTATCTCTTTATGTTAAAGGGTTTTCTTTTGACTTCTTTTTTATTTATTTGTGGAAATTTGTTACCTGTTTTTTAAAAAGTAGCTTTTTATTATATATTTTGCAAGTATTCACCCCAACCTCCCCCCACACACCTACTTTCTTTTCTCATAGTGTTATAACGGTAACTTTTCCATTTGGAAAACAAAATTAAGGTCTGGGAATGTGGCTCATTCTGATATACTGCTTAGTATATATACTGTATATATATGTATACAATAAAGCCTTTGTATTTTGTAAATTTTAAAAATAAAATTTTACTGGAAGCCTTCAGAAAAACAAATTAACACATGAAATGAAATAAATGTCAACTCACTTCCTAGTGAATATTAAGTAACTCCTAAACTTCACCAATGTTTAACAACACTTTTGATTCCCTATTTTCCCATCAAACAGTCCATCTTCTTTAATGTACTTTGATATTTGCAATGTTAGTACTTATCATAACTACATGTGACACTGAGATTTCTCATGTGGTTTGTTCATCCCTGTATTTGCTTTTGAAGTTAAATTTATAATCAATGACATGCACAAGTCTAGATGTATTGCGGGAGGGGTTTTGTTAAAGCTTAAACCTCAACCCAAACTCATTAGGTCATAGATGATGTGTATTATTCTGGATCTAGATAATTTTGTTATGTCTTTATTATACATTTTAATTAAAGGAATTTGAAGCCTAATATTGCATATTGAAGGATCACACTCTTCTTCCTACTGTCTAACCTCCCTTGTTAAAATAGCTTTGTTGCATGAATGGTGGTTCATGTCTAACATCTCAGCACCCAGAATGTAAGGGCAGATGGGCCATTCTGCAAGCTGCAAGTCAGCCAGGGTTCCATAGTGATTGAGGGATATACTCTGACATACTCTGACCTGTCCCAAAATACAAAATAATTTTGCTAATTCATGAAGCCCAGCTGTGTCTGAAGACACATTGAACAGAGAAATACAATTCATTCTGTGTGCTAAAAATAGGGAAAATGTAGTTGACATAGAATAGAAAGTGTCCTCTTTCCTCAAAGGAACTAATTTATACCAGATAATTATCAAATAAGAAGTTGCTTGTTTTTATATAATTTTTAATGCTGCTTTAAGAAAACTAAATATTCATTAGGCAGCAGGAAAAAGACTCAGTGAAGTATCCTCTGTGGCAGTTTTCCATTGTGCTGGAGAGATGTTTTCATCACTCAGCCCTGATGACACTGAGCTGACAGTTTATGAAGCTATTGATCAAGGTCTGGATGAAGAATCAGAAAGAGATATAGATATTTCAGCTTGAGGAAGAAGTTGTCCAGTACAGTGGTGCATACATGATCAGCAAAGAAACAAAGATTTGGTTCTTTGAGAAAATCAGCAGTATAGACAAGCCCTTATTCAAACTAACTAAAAGACATAGAGAAAACAATCAAATTAAGGAAAAATCTGAAATGAAAGGGGAGACATAACAACAGACACCAAGGAAATCTGAAGAACCATTAGGCCATACTTCAAAAACCTGTGCTCTACAAAACTGGACAATCTAAAAGAAATAAACACTTTTCTTGAAAGATACTTTTTTTTTTTTAACCAAAGTTAAATCAAGATTAGATAAACAATTTAAATAGACCTATAACACATAGGAAAATAGAAGCAGTTATTTATTGAAAGTTTCTGCTAAAAGAAGCTCAGATGGTTTTAGAGTATATAATTCTGCAAGACATTCAAAGAAGAGTTAATACCAATACTCCTCAAATTATTCCACAAAATAGAAACAGAAGAAACATTGCCCAATTTATTTTATAAGGCCACACTCACCCTGATACCAAAACCACACAAAGATTCAATAAAGAAAGACAATTACAGACCAATTTCCCTTATGAATACAAGTGCAAAAATACTCACAAGCAAATGAATCCAATTACACATCAAAAAGAACATCCACTATGACCAAGTAGGCTTCATCTCAGAAATGCGAAGATAGTTCAACATAGGAAAATCACCATATTGTTGGGCCCTCTGAGGTTGCGGGGTTGAGGCCCAGTGTAATTTCCTAAGACTTCCTAGGGTTTGGCGACCTGTCTCTGGCCATAAACTCCATGTGTGAGTGACTCAGCATAGCTCCATCTAGGACCGCCTCTGCCTAGCCTCCACTAATGTGGTAAAATATTATTGGCCCTCAACTGAAAACTGGATAAAGAAAATGTAGTACGCTTACACAATGTGCTACTCATTTGTCATACTAATGTACATAGTATCACTCAGCTGTTAAAAACGATGATATCATGAAATCTGCAGGCAAATGGATGAAACTGGAAATGAATCCTGAGTGAGGTGACCCAGACCCGGAAACAAAACCATGGTTTGTACTCACTTATAAGTGGATATTGACTGTTAAGTCAATGACAACCAAGCTACAACCCACAGATCCCTAAAAGCTAAGTAACAAGTGTTGCGATCATGTTTGTTCTGATATGATATGTGCTTTACTGGGGGGGTGGTGGTGACTGGAAGATGGTGATGGAATAGAGAGAGACCTCATGTCCTGTGTGGTGGGAGACGCGGCGAGAGTAGCAGTGGGGTCGATGTAAAGACTTTATTACTATAAAAGATTAAAGAAGAGAAATGAGAGAGAGAGAGAGAGAGAGAGAGAGAGAGAGAGAGAGAGAGAGAGAGGGTGGGGGGGGAGAATGGTTGAGCGTGTGCTCTCCAGAGAGAAGAGACAAAAAGGAGAAGTTGGATGGTGGGAATTCTTTGCAAATGGAGCTTGATGTCAGAACTCAGGGTGGGGTGTGGCCTCAGAGGCTAGAACAGAATTTTAACAACAAGGAGGGTTCTGGGGTGGGGGGATTCACATGAATCTTCCAGGAAGAGGGAAACATAATAGATTTTGTGGGTGGGACTAGGGTTAGGGTTAGGAGAGATCACATGTGGCTGAGGGGTGGAGAGAGTACAGGGAGGGATGATTAGAATTGGAGGGCATTTGGGAAGCAATGTGGAAACCCAGTGCAGTGGAAACTTTCTTAACCTGTGAAGGACCCTAGCAAGGACTCCTAGTAATAGAGGATATGGAGCCTGAACTGGCCATCTTCTGTAACAAAGTTAGGTTTCCAGTAGTGTGCGCCGCGCCAAACCCCGACCAGCAGGAAAAGACACGGCACCAGGATCCTTCCGTGGCAATTGACCAGGTCCTTTATTTGAAAAACTCTGCAGCAGCCGCTCCCAGCCCGTGCAGCCAGCTTTAAACCCCAGGTTCACCACTCAGCTACTGCCACGTGGGCCTCTACCATAGGGCCACGCATACGGAAGCAAGCGAGT
>PVIH01029591.1:0-13400 GCA_004025045.1 Sigmodon hispidus
AAAAAGGCACAAAATGAGGCAAAGATGGAAATAGAAAATCTGAAAAAAAAAAAAAAGCTGGAACCACAGATACAAGTATAACAAACAGAGTTCAAGAGATGGAAGATAGAATCTCCGAAGACTCAGTAGCTCAAATAGATATATCAGTCAAAGAAAATAGTAAAACTAAAAAAGCCATAATTCAAAATGTCCAAGAAATCTGGGACACCATGAAAAGACCTAATTTGAGAATAATAGGAATAGAAGAAAGAGAAGAATACCAGATCAAAGGCATAGATAATGTTTTCAATAAAATCATAGAAGAAAACTTCCCTAACCTGAAGAAGGAAATGCCTATAAAGATATAAGAAGCTTACAGAATATCAAATAGATATGACCCCCAAAAAAAGTCAGCGCACTACATTATAATCAAGCCACAAAACATATAGAACAAAGAAAAAAATTTAAGAGCTGCAAAAGAAAAGGGCCAACTCACATATAAAGGCAGACCCATCAGAATAGTGCCTGACTATTCAATGGAAACAATGAAAGCTAGAAGGGCTTGGTCAGAAGTTATACAGACGCTAAAACAGCAGGGATGCCAAACTAGAATACTATACCCTGCAAAATTATCAATCACCATAGATGGAGTAAACAAGGTATTTCAGGACAAAGTCAGACTGAAAGAATATCTATCTACCAATCCAGCACTACAGAGAGTATTAGAGGGAAAACTCCAACCTAAGGACCCCAGATACAACCATGAAATCACAAACAATCAATAATTCCACAGAAGAATACTCCAGAGAAAGGAAATACAAACAAGTTACCACCAAAAATGGCAGGAAATATTAATCAATAGTCACTAATTTCCCTCAATATCAATGGGCTCAACTCTCCTATAAAAAGTCACACACTAACAAGATGGATATGACAATAGAAGCCATCCTTCTGTTGCCTACAAGAAACACACTTCAAATGCAAGGACAGACACAGGCTTAGAATAAAGGGTTGGGAAAAGATTTTCCAGTCAAATGGTCCTAAGAAAAAAGCGGGGGTTGCAATCCTAATATCTAACAAAGTAGACGTTAAGCTAAAAGCAATTAAAAGGGACCGAGATGGGCACTACTTAGTCATCACAGGAAAAATTGGTCAAGAGGAGATTTCAATCTTGAATATTTATGCCCCTAATATAAGGATACCCACTTATGTAAAAGAAACACTGCTAAAACTCGAATCTCACAACTGTAGAGAGCTGCATATAGCCACACCATAAGATGGCGCTGGCCTGGAGCACTCTCCCTGGTAAACAACTCCATATTTGGATAGGCAAGGATCTGGCTTGCTTCTGTGTATCTGAGCCTATTGGTGATGCCCACGTGGCTATCTTGGATTGGATGCCCTGAGGGTATTTAGCTAACAGCAGGCTTCCCCTCAGGGTCATTTATCAGAAGAAACTAGATTGTAAAGGACCTGAATAAACTGCAGAAAGAAGGATCTGGTGATGTGTCTTCCTTGCTGGCGAGGTTGCACATGACACACATCAATCCTTACACCCTAATAGTGGGAGACTTCAATACCCCACTTTCAACCCTGGATAGATCAACCAGACAGAGCCTCAACAGAGAAATAAGGAGTCTAAAAGAGGTTATGATGCAAATGGATTTATAGATATCTACAGAAGCTTCCATCAAAAGGCAAAGGAATATACATATTTCTCAGCTCCTCATGGAACTTTCTCCAAAATTGACCACATAATTGGCCATAAAGCAAATATCAACAGATACAAAAAAAATGGAAATAATCCCTTGGAACATATTGGACCACCAGGGCCTAAAGTTAGAGTTCAACAACATCAAAACCCAAAGAAAGCCTTCCACCTCATGGAAACTAAACATCACTCAGCTGAACCATCTCTGAGTCAAGGAAGAAATTAAGAAAGAAATCAAAGTCTTTCTAGAATTTAATGAAAATGAATCCAAAACATATCCAAACTTGTGGGACACAATGAAAGCAGTCTTAAGAGGAAAATTCAAAGTGCTAGATGCCTATATGAAAAACTAGAGAAATTCCAAACTAGAGACCTAACAACTCAGCTGAAAGCCTTAGAACAATTAGAAACAAACTCACCTAGAAGGAGTAGAGAGCAGGAAATGATCAAACTTACAGCTGAAATCAATACAATTGAAACACAAAGAACAATACAAACAATCAATGAATCTAAGAGTTGGTTCTTTGAGAAAGTTAACAAGACAGAAATGCCCTTAGCCAAACTAATCAAAAAACAGAGAGAGAGTGTTCAAATCAATAAAATCAGAAATGAAAACGGGGACATAACAACAGACCCCCAGGAAATACAGAGAATTATTAGATCATATTTTGAAAATCTGTATTCCACAAAAATGGAAAACCTAGAAGAAATGGACAGCTTTCTTGACAGGTACCACCTACCAAAATTAAATGAAGATCAGATTAATTACCTAAACAGGCCTATAACCCTTAAGGAAATTGAAGCTGTCATTAAAAATCTCCCCAAAAATAAAAGCCCTGGTCCAGATGGTTTCAGTGCCGAATTCTACCACACATTCAAAGAAGAATTACTACCACAAGTAGGCTTCATCGCAGAAATGCAGGGCTGGTTTAACATATGAAAAACTGTAAATGTTATCCATCATATAAACAAACTAAAGGAACAAAACCACATGATCATATCCTTAGATGCGGAAAAAGCCTTTGATAAAATCCAACATTCCTTTATGATTAAAGCCCTGGAGAGATCAGGAATACGGGGAGAATACCTAAATATAATAAAGGTGATTTACAAGAAGCCAACAGCCAGTATCAAACTTAATGGAGAAAAACTCAAAGCAATCCCACTAAAAATAGGAACTAGACAAGGATGTCCTCTCTGCCCTTATCTATTATATATAGTTCTTTAAGTTTTAGCTAAAGCAATAAGGGAATGAAAAGAGATTAAGGGGATACAAATTGGAAAAGAAGAAGTGAAACTATCTCTATTTGCAGATGATATGATTGTATACATAAGTGACCCACAAAATTCTTCCAAGGAACTGCTACAACTGATAAACACCTTCAGCAAGGTAGCAGGATACAAGATTAACTCAAAGAAATCAGTAGCCCTTCTATACACTAAAGATGGAAGAGCTGAAAAAGAAATAAGGGAAACATTATCATTTATAACAGCTGCAAATAGTATTAAATACCTTGGAGTAACTATAACCAAAGAAGCAACAGACCTATTTGACAAAAATTTTAAATCACTGAAGAATGAAATTGAAGAGGATATCAGAAAATGGAAAGCTCTCTCATGTTCCTGGATAGGTGGGATCAACATAGTAAAAATGGCAATTCTACCAAAGGCAATCTACAGATTCAATACACTGCCCATCAAAATCCCAACACAATATTTTTTGGACCTTGAAAGAACAATACTCAATTTCATTTGGAATAACAGGAAAACCAGGATTGCCAAAACAATTTTACTCAACAAAAGAACCTCAGGACTTATCACCATCCCTGACTTCAAGTAATACTATAGAGATACAGTAATAAAAACAGCCTGGTACTGGCATAAAAACAGACATGTGGATCAATGGAATAGAATTGAGGATCCAGACATTAACCCAAAAACCTATGAGCCCCTGATCTTTGACAAAGAGGCCCAAAACATTGAATGGAAATAAGATAGTATATTTAACAAATGGTGTTGGCATAGCTGGATGAAAGTGTGTAGAAAAATGCAAATAGATCCGAGCCTGTCACCCTACACAAAACTCAAATCCAAATGGATCAAAGACCTCAACTTAAACCCAGCCACTTTGAACTTGATGGAAAAGAAAGTGGGAAATACACTTCTACGAATTGGCACAGGCCACCACTTCCTAAATATGACACCGTGGCACGGACACTAAGACTAACAATCAATAAGTGGGATCTCCTGAAGCTAGGAAGCTTCTGCAAAGCCAAGGACACTGTCAATAGGACAAAACAACAGCCTACAGAATGGGAAAAGATTTTCACCAACCCTACAAGTGACAGAGGCCTGATATCTAAGATATATAAAGAGCTCAAGAATCTAGAGCCCTAAACCTTGAATAACCCAATCAAAAATGGGGTTCAGATCTAAAAAGGGAATGCTCAGCAGAGGAATTACAAATGGCTGAAAGTCACCTGAAAAAGTGTTCATCATCTTTAGCCATCAGAGAAATGCAAATCAAATCAACTTTGAGATACCACCTAACACCTGTTAGATTGGCTAAAATAAAAGGCACAGATGACAGCCTATTTTGGAGAGGATGCGGATCAAGAGGAACACTACTCCATTGCTTGTGGGCGTGTAAGCTTGTTCAGCCACTTTGGAATGCAATATGGTGGTTTCTCAGAAAATTGAGAATCAATCTCCCCAAGGACCCAGCAATACCACTTCTGGGTGTATACCCTAAAGAGGCACAGTCACACTCCAAAGGCATTAGCTCAACTGTGTTCATAGCAGCATTATTTGTAATAGCAAGAACCTGGAAACAACCTAGATGTCCCTCAACTGAAGAATGGATTAACAAACTGTGGTACATCTACACAATGGAGTACTACTACTCAGCAGTAAGAAAAAATGATATCCTAAAATTTGTAGGCAAATGGATGGATTTGGAGAATATCCTTCTGAGTGAGGTGTCACAAACCCAGGAAGATAAGCAGGGGATATACTCACTCCTTAGTAGTCGCTAAACAAACTAACAAGAGAAAAGCCAAGCATGCCCAAGCTGCAAACCACAACCACTAAACAACTTGGGATCAGAAACACCCTGGACTGACCCTTAGGATCCCACTCTACCTATAGGAACAGCTGACTCACTCTTGAGGGAGGGGGAACAAAACTGGATTTTCCAGGAGTGGAGACTGAACTAGAATTATTCGATCAGTGGGGCTATGGGACTGTCTGCAGCCTGCTCAGGTAGGGGATGGGGAGTTGTGGAGAAGAAAAAATGACCTGATGTGACAGGAGGGGGAAGGAACCTTGAATAAGGATATACAGGGATAGAAAAAAAAATCCAGAGGGAAAGCTGAATACAAATTAATTTTATGTGTAGCAAATTATTTGCATTATCACCCTTGATAAGTCATGCTTATGATTTTTATTTTCTTTATAGTGATTGTTAACTTATCAGCATTTTAAATTCAATTTACTGTTTTTCTTGATAAATACAAAATTAAAAAAAAAGAGACCCTCCATGCTGTTATGTTGATAGGCTTGGTCTTACATAGGGCTTTTGTATACAACCAAATGACTTTTGAGTTCCTAAGTGACATGGCTCTCTCATTCCCAGAACACATTATATTTTTCATTAACCATCCTCAATCCATGTCCTTTCAATATTTCAACACCCTCTTCCATAATGTTCCCAGAGCTTTAATGGGAGGAGTGATAGAGATATATGAGCACTCCACAGTCAATTGCTCGCTACATTTTGGCTAGTTATCTCTTGTTAACCACCATTCCCTACAATATGATGCTTCTCTAATGAGAAATAAGAGATGTAATCATCTATGGGTATAAAGACAAGTATATAGAAAGCAGTTTGAGACATGTCCTCTTAGCAAAATAGTGATGGTATGTTCTTTTTTATGGTGTATGACTTCCTTAACTATGGATTCTTACTCAGGTTTGCAGGACCAGTTCTGCACTCCCTTCTGTGAAATGGGGTTAAATTTCATCATAAAATAAGTGACTAATCCAAGAACATTTGTGTGATATGGGAACATATCACAAGGCTAAGGCTTATCATTATTTTCATTAGTATAGCTCACAAGGCACATAGCTGGTTAAAACTAACAATGACTTTTCTCCTCCAGTACACTACATAGCACCATCCAGCACCATGAAAGTTAGCCAGCAATTAAAGAAGCCTTTAGATCCATATAAGTCTGAATTTCTTTCCATAGTCAGTGGCAAAGAAAATGCAGTGTCTTCAAAAAATTTTTAATATCAAGTTTTTGTGGACTATCCCACTCCATTCCACATATGTCCAAAGTATTCTCTATCGAAGTACAGAGATATTTGATAATCCATATTCATTGTGGATTCATTCACAATAACTAAGAAATGGAAACATTAACCAGCTAATGAATGGAAAATGAATATTTACACAATGGAATTTTACTCATCTTTAAAGAAAAATATGTATTTGTCAGCAAGTAAACTAACAGAACCAGAAAATATTATGCAGAGTGAAGTATCCTAGACATAGAAAGAAAAATAAGGTATATTCTCTCTCATTTATGGATCTTAGCCTCAAATCTTATATCTCTGTGTTCAATGTGGAATGCCTTATAGAAGCCAATAAATTAGAAAGAAGACTTTTGGGATAATAGAGGAAGAATTTAATGAGGGAATAGTAGACACCCTTGATATGAAGGGAAAATAGGAATAATTTGGAGAGTAGTGTTTATTTGAAGTTACACCACATGAAAGGATAGTTCCCCTCCTAGAAATCATAGGTTATCAAAGAAGAAAGAGGATAAGGAGGAGAAGGAGTATGATGACAGAGAAGAAGAAGAAGAAGAAGAAGAAGAAGAAGAAGAAGAAGAAGAAGAAGAAGAGTAAAGAAACAGTATCAAGTCTGGGATATTTCCCTTCAAGTTGTTGGTCAGAGAAGTCCCAGAAATGCACAACTATTGTTTAATAAAGGGAACAGTTTGTTTTATCTTACAGTAACACAGGATGCAGTCCATTGGAAAAGCAAGGCAGCAGGACAAGGTGGCACCTACTGATATTTCATCCACAGAGAAGAACTGAGCAGACTGGGATTGAGGCTGGAATACAACACTTTAAGGTTCATCCCCAGTGGCAAACTTCCTCTAGAGAGGTACCCTACCTCCTAAAATTCTACAACCTTTCTAAGAGGCTCCCCCAGCTGAAGACCTATAAATAAACACACACGTCTAAAAAGAATATTTTATATTTAAGCCACAGCATTCCATACCTGTCCTCCAATAGGCTTAAGGCCATATAATCATGCAAAATACAATTAGTTCAACTTCAAAGGTCTTTATA
The DNA here is from genome assembly GCA_004025045.1 of Sigmodon hispidus. NCBI lineage: Eukaryota > Metazoa > Chordata > Mammalia > Rodentia > Cricetidae > Sigmodon > Sigmodon hispidus. The sequence goes on from PVIH01029591.1 coordinate 7,052, forward strand.
GTCCTTAGTAATCCTTCAAAATCAGCCTCTTCTGAGAGTCAAGACAAGTTAAGTGTGAGTTCTTGTAAAATAAAAAAAAAATCATACATTTCCAAAACATATTGGCACAGAAGCAGCATTATCGTTCCAAAATGACAAAATGGGGGAAAGGCAAGAAAATATTGCTACAAATCTAAGACAAAAATCAACCAAACAAACAAACACTAAATTCTTCAGCTCTTTATACAGTATATAGGGCTTTCATTGTATTATGATCAGCTCCAAAGAGCCAAGGAAATCCTGGTCCACTAGGTCTGCTGCCTCAGCATTCTCAGGGCCAGATATTCTCTATGCCTGAAGTTTTCTTTGGTGAATGCTCTATGGTTCGGACATCTCCAGTATTCTAAAGTCTCCATTACTGAGTTTCACTCTCTCAAGTTCATCAACGGCTTTCCAAGGCATCCTTGGAGAGAATGCAAACCTACCACACATTTGTTAGCCTCAGCAGTTGTCAGAAATTATAGTACAAGATTCCACATATCTTATGGAAGACACCTCAGTCCTACAAATCTCATACACTCAAGACTAATGTCATATGAACACTGCTGCCAAGTTCTATTTGTATGGTTATCTTTGTGTATATGTAAATTTACACACGTAAATATATATATGGACACATAAATATACATATGGACACACATAAACATATACAGATAAACATACAACCCTGCACTCTCAACACATATAATTAAATGCATATAAATGTACACAACAAATGTACATAAAAATGTACATATGTAAACCAGTTCCAAAGGCCTAAACATCACACAGTCCAGTAATGACATCAGTTGTCTTTTCTCCATATTCTTATTCTTTTATTTTTCTTGTTTCTATACCAAATACCTAATAGATTACAACTTAATGTAGGGACAGTTTATTCTTTTATAAGAATTAGAAGGGATGTAGCTCATATAAGAATTCCTGGCATTCCACATAGCTGAGCCAACTCAACTCAGGTGGGATGCACCTTGTACCTGTGTAAACCCTGCAGCACTGCAGTGGAAGCACCTTCCTGGACACATGTCGCATACAGAGGCACACCCTAAACGTGAGTACATAAACCCATACACATCCCTTCTCTTAAGAGACTCACATGTTTGCCTCTCTCTCTCTGTCCCCTAACTTCTTTACTGCTTCTCTGCTTCTACACCTGCCTGGGAACTCTCTCTTAAATAAACTTTATGGCCTTGATAGTGTGTATCTGCTTTCACTCATGAAACTAACAGCTCACTTTGATGGGGCAACTGATCACATTCATATAAAGATAGAAAGCTAAGACTGTCTATATATTAAAACACATTCGTGAGTTGTCATTCAAATTAGCTTAATATGTGAGATAAATAAGATGGACCAGAAGAAAATATCAAGATAGAGTTTTCTCTATACATACAACAAAACAATATGAAATATTAGAAACCTTTTTCAAACATATAGACAACAATGTACTAAGTTCAAAAAATACCCTGTAAAGAGATGTGGAATAGATGAAAACAAAGAATAAATATAGCCGTGGATACTCAGCCATGATATTTTACTCTAGTAAATAAAATAGCAAGTTCTGCTGTCTGGAAATATATATTATGAAAAAACTAAAACTGTCTACTGGGAAATATCCTGAAAATATTAACAAAGACTTGTAGCTCAGACACTTAGAAATTACTTCACCCTCTAGCAATTACAGCATACACATACCCAGCCACTTCCATTGGATCGCTTTGTTCCAATTAGCCTGAGTGAAATTCAGCATTCAGGTATTTGGGAGCCAACTAAATGAGCCTCTGCCCAATTCTAACATCCTCCACAGCTGCAGTGGGAAACCTCAATATCAGGATCTGTATTTTAGAAATGTCTCATCCCACAACAGCTTATGAAACACATTTTAAGTGTGTGCCACACATAGTTTCAAGGGACAGCTTTCGGTTCTAAAATGCAGTCAGTAATTCCCAGAAAAATGTCTAGAGTTGTATTTACTTGTTTGCTCTTAATAGCAGAAACAGATGAACAGGCATTTTGGATCAGTTCATCAGAACAAATGCTTTCTAGTTACATATTTTAGTGAATTCTAAACACTTTAAAATAACTGGTTATTAGTGACTAATTTTAACAAATTAACATGTTCAGATAAGACACTATATTTTACTTAACTTAATTGGTGTGTGTGTGTGTGTGTGTGTGTGTGTGTGTGTTTGTTGGGAAGTAGGTTGTATATTTTGTTTTGTCAAATATAGAAAGTCAAACACTTGCTATGCGGCCCTGAATGTGCCTGAAATTGTAGTATTCTCTGCCTCAGTCTTTTGAGTACTGAGATTAAAAGTATGTGCCACCAGACTTAGCTTTTATTTTGGCTTTGTCACTTTCCATAGTATTTAAAACAATTAAAAGAATAATTTAAAGTTTCATTAGAGGTACACCTAAACAAATAATTAAACAAAAACAAAAAATAATACTATAAAGGTAAAGGGAGTAACAAATATGTGATACTGTGATATGTATATACGCTGATTCTGATATGAATGCCTTATTGATGAGGGCACTACAGCATCTTTTATTATAACATTTGGCCTTTAGCTCTCATTCCTGACCCAGGGTTTTTATGGTCTTTAATTTTCTAAGTCACAGAAGTACTGGACCCTGTGTTCCTGTATCCCTTGGTACTTCCCTCACAACACTGTAGGATTGACTCAAGTACTTTTTGGTGGGCTCCTCAAGAGCCATGAAAACTCTTGGGGTAGTTGCCATCAAAACTATCTTATGACTAGACACTGGATCTTTCAGTCCCATCATCTGACAAAAATGGCCAATTGTGTAATCTTCAATGACTAGCTTCCATCATTTAAAGAACTTCTGGATTGCTCAACACCTGGAAATGCCTGCAGATTGGCAGTGGAGAGGGGATATGGGTAATTAGTGCCCCGCCAAGGCCTTCTTGTATATCTTTTTCATTTGCCTGTTCATTTATATTCTTTATCAAAACCTTTATTCATATAATCAAAACCATCAATCCCAAGCCTAGATGGACAACACAACCTGCTTAGTGGAGAAAGAACAAAAAATGGAACAAAACAACAAAAAAAGAAGAAATCTCAATATTAGAGATGAGTTAAAATGTTAATAAATAATGGGAAGGGTCAAAGTGGATAAATGTGTTCAAAATATATTTTACAAAATTCTTACAGAATAAAACATTTTAAGTCACTAAATATGTCTGATTAATAACACTGCATCCTAATGAAACAAGCTATTGCTAAAACAAAAATTCTATCACAAAGATTCTGATGAAGGTCTATTAATAAATTTATAAAGCAAATTAGAGGCACAATAAAACAGTGTACATATTTAAGAAAATCATTTCATGATCTTGGGTCATAATCAGTGATAGAACACAAGCTCCTGGCTCTTAAGATAAACAGTACAGTGTCAACTAGTTGTCATCTTATTTAAAGTAACAGATTTTCCAAAATTTTCCATTTCACATTATCTAATTAGAAATACTCATTTCACTAATAAGTCTTTTTGTTTTTATACTTCTTTTTTTAAGTGCCTAGGGTACATGAAATTTCATAATCAGCCCTATTATCATCCTTATTACATTTTCTGACTCTCTTCACACTAATCCCTTTATAACATGTCATAAAACAGAAAGAAACAAAGAATAGATAGATAGATAGATAGATAGATAGATAGTAGACAGGCAGGCAGGCAGGCAGGCAGGCAGGCAGACAGACAGACAGACAGACAGACAGATAGATAGATAGATAGATAGATAGATAGGTTTTTTGTTTCTGGACCTCTATTTTCTCTTAACATGATGTTCACCAGTTTCCTTCATTTTTCTGCAAATGTCATACTTTGTTTTTCTTCAAGTTTGAGTAATTCTCTATTATATATACATGTAACCTGTCCCCAGTACTGGAGCTACAAATTAGTAGTGCTGTACCTGATTTTATATATGTGTTTGAGTTATGAAATTATACTGTATGTGTGTTTGTGTGTGAATATATATGTATGTATATTTACATATATGTTGTACACATATATAAATATGTATATATTATATTTAAAGAAAAAGTTCATCAATTTGATAGGACATGGGAGTTGTTAAAAACAAGAAAAACTTAAATCTTAATGGTAACGATGATGATTATGATGATGATGACTGGCTTGGCAAGAGATGCTCACTGGAGCAACAGTGCCATGAACAGACTGGGAGAAAATAATCACTTTCTGATTAAATTTAAGACCTAGGATTCACAAGATGAAATACATACCAGGCACCATTATGAGACCAAGAACCTATAGCTAAATAGTTCACAAACCCTAGAAGAGAACCTACAATTATTCCACCAAACTAATATAATATTAAATCAACTCTATGATTTACCATTACAGTCATATATGATTGGCTCTCAGAACCCTCATCAGAGAAATTTCTATTTATAGTACATGGTGTTTAATACAAAGGCCACATCTTGTCAACATGCAAAGAATAAGAGAATTAAAAGTGCCCATCCCTAGATAGAACATATTTACTGGGAACCTCCTTCAAAGACTCACAGATCATTGCAGGAGAGAGGGCAGAAAGATTTTTAGAGCCAAAGGTGGCAGATGAGTGTAAGAAAAAAGTATCTTCTGGATGCATCAGGTGAGCTGCACATATGAACCCACATAGGTTGTTACAGCATAAATAAAATATAGGCAAGCTCAAACCAGACCATATCCTAGCATGGAGAAGTTAGTTAAGCTCTAAGTCCCACTCTTATACAACAAGCTATGGGCAACTGTTAGTTGTTAGATGTAGAGTCATTTTTCTCTAAGAGTGTAGCTCATGCTAATCAACCTCTTTCAAGTGAAAAGCCACATATCCAGGAACATGGGGGCCACACAAATCAGTCTGGATAGAAAAAGAAAGAAAGAAAGAAAGAAAGAAAGAAAGAAAGAAAGAAAGAAAGAAAGAAAGAAAGAAAGAAAGAAAGACAAATTTGGTTGGGTTGGGAAGTGAGGGGTAGATCTGGGCAGATTTGTGGGAGAAAGGTAAATATGGTCAAATGTATAAAATTCTCAAAGAATATTATAGATCACAGAAATTTCATATGTTGTAGAATCTAGAGACCCCCAGCTCCTTGATCCTCCCTGTGACTCTGACGACATGTGCTGTGTAAACCAGAGAAAACATTTCATCTGTGCTGGCTTCCTGCTGATCATTTCTTGCCCTTCTCGAGTATTTTGTGTGTTTTTGTGCTCAAATCCTTCAACCACCACACTGGTCCCTTCTTATTTCTTCAGAGTAAGATGTTGTTGCTACAGAAGCTATTGATAACTTGTCCCCAATTATTTATATTTTAGGGCTCAAAGAAATAGCCTATGACCTAGTTTTGCTATAAATATCAGCTGTGAATTTTTCTCATTTACTTGTCACCTTCCTCTCAAAATGCCCTAAGATGCACTGCTTTTAGAATCACATTTATCTACAGTTACAGATGGAGACAGAAATGTAAGTACAGTTGTGAGTATAGGTAGATACAAGTGCAGATATAAATACATATAAGCATACATCAATATTCATAGAAAAATAACAGGATAAGTCTTACAATATGTGCTACTGAACTAATGGAATTATGAGGTATTTTTTTCCCTTTGATATAGCTGCATTTTTTTACTGGGAATTGAACTTAGGACCTCTGGAAGAGCAGTCAGTGCTCTTAACCTCTGAGCCATCTCTCCAGTCCCGCTGCAATTTTTTAAAGTCATATGATACAAAACAAAGCCAGAGCTGGTGCTTGCCATTGTATCAAAATGTGTTTCAGCTCTTAATGGGTATACAGCTATGACCTGTCTTAAAAATCTCATAATCATAAATCCCAGTAACATCAATTCAAAATTCTCTTCCTCAATTCAAAGACAAAATGGTTCACTGTTCATTTCCCCCAAACACTGTAGGATTTCCTTTGGTCTGTGTGTGTGTGTGTGTGTGTGTGTGTGTGTGTGTGTGTGTGTGTGTGTGTGTATGTACATTTGCCTCTTGCATAAATGTTTGGATGTCACACATAGCAGGTCAGTGTGTCCTTTCTCACTCTCCACCTTACTTTTTGAGGCAGGGTCTCACTGTCTACAGTAGACTGGCTGAAATGTCATAGGAGTAACTCTACAAGTAACTCTACAAGTGGAGTTACAGCAGTATACTGCTGTATCTGGCTTTTCCATTTATGCTGGGGTTCTGAACTCAGGCCCCCATGTTTGCAGCAAGCACTTTACCCCCTGGCATGGCTCCCCCACCCCAAACCCTGTGCTTTTTTTTTTTTTTTTTTTTTTT
>PVIH01029592.1:0-13400 GCA_004025045.1 Sigmodon hispidus
TGGCTTTTTTTTCTTGTTTGTTTGTTTAGAGACCACTAGTGAGTGAGTACATCCCCTGCTTATCTCTCTGAGTTTGTGATACTTCGCTCAGGAGGATATTCTCCAAATCCATCCATTTGCCTGTGAATTTTAGGATATCATTTTTTCTTACTGCTGAGTAGTATTCCATTGTGTAGATGTACCACAGTTTGTTAATCCAGCAATACCACTTCTGGGTGTATACCCTAAAGAGGCACATTCACACTTCAAAGGTATTAGCTCAACTATGTTCATAGCAGCATTATTTATAATAGCAAGAACCTGAAAATAACCTAGATGTCCCTCAACTGAAGAATGGATTAAGAAATTAGTTATTTTCATAGTTATCATCAATATTACATATGTTAGATCAGAAATATTTAGTGAATCTTCATTTCTTCAGCTGTTTTTCAGTAGACCACTATGCTTCTATTAATATGTCTCAACAGAAACAGAATACTCCGTCAAATCCCCTAAAAGTAAAGTTACAAATTGTTGTGTGTTACCTGATGTAGTTGAAGAACAACAAATGCTCTTAAACATTAAGAAATCTTTCTACCCTAAAATCATGATATTTTCAGAGAAACAATTGAAAAATTTCAAGTTATGCAAAATATCCAACACAGAAGAAAGCAAATATTTAAAGTATTATCGTAAGTGTGGAATATTGTTTTAAAATGCAGTAAAGAAATAACAAGATGATCTGTGGAGCATGTCTCCACACACTACATAGCAGAGGTAAACCTTGGCTGTCAGGGTTCCCCAAGCTGCTGCTTAGAAAAGGGAACTTGCACAGCCACTCTGCCTCCAACTGCTTCAACAGAGAAGGACTGAGGACTCCGCAAGCCAAACTCAGATGCTGCCCAGAATGAGGTTATGTTAGCAGGCCCCAGTGCGTGAATCCCTGCCAGGGAAAATTGTGTTCCAGTCAGTTTTCAGTTCCTGGACCAGGTTCTGTCTGTGGAGTGTGTCTCCACAAACTCCGTAGCAAAGAGAGATAGACTTTGGCTGTGAGGATTCACCCAGCTGCTGCTAAGACAAGGGAAATTGCGTGCCACACTGCCTCCAATTGCTTCAACAGAGAAGGACTGAGGACTTGAAATTCAGACCCCTGCCCAGAGCAGAGTCAGGCATTGAGCAGACCCCTTGCTCAGAGGTGACAGGAGACACACAGGCCCGTTTGCCACAACTGATCAGGAGTCACCTAATCATGAACCACTGAAGCCATGGGCAGGTGCCATTGGAAAAAGTATAGAAAATAATATAAAGTACAACAAGCTTACTCCAGAAGAGAGTGCCAGTTCTACAACTACAAGACCGGAACTGAGCAATGAAGAGGAAACAGAAGGACGCAACACCAACAATATTTTTGTGATGATCATTGAAGCTGTCAAAGAAGATATGAAAAATTCCCTTAGAGAAATTGAAGAAAATACAACCAAAAAATTGGAAGAGATGAACAAATCTATGAAAAGATCATGCCAGGAACTAAAAATTGATATAGAAGCAATAAAAAAGGCACAAAATGAGGGAAAGATAGAAAGAGAAAACCTGAAGAAAAAAGCTGGAACCACAGATAAAAGCATAACAAATAGAATTCAAGATATGGAAGATAGAATCTCTGAAGTGGAAAACTCAGTAGCTCAAATAGATATATCAGTCAAAAAAATTCTAAAAGCAAAAAAGCCATAACAAAAAATGTTCAGGAAATCTGAGACACCATGACCTAACTTGAGAATAATAGGAATAGAAGAAGGAAAGGGATACCAGAACAAAGGCACACATAATGTATTCAATAAAATCATAAAAGAAAACTTTCCTAACTTGAAGAAGGAAAGGCCTATAAAGATAAAAGAAGCTCACAAAACACCAAATAGATATGACCCCACCCAAAAAATGTCAGAGGGCCACATAATAATCAAGGCACAAAACATAAAACGAAATAATTTTAAGAGCTGCAAAAGTAAAAGGCCAACTTGCCTATAAAGGCAGACCCATCAGAATAATGAATAAATATTCAATGGGAATGATGAAAGCTAGAAGGGCTTAGTCAGAAGTTATACAGACACTAAAAGACCATGGCTGCCAAACTAGAATACTATACCCTGAAAAATTATTAATCACCAAAGATGGAGTAAGCAAGATATTTCATGACAAGTCAGACTGAAATAATATCTATCTACCAATCCAGCACTACAGTAAGTATCAGAGGGAAATCACCAACCTAAGGACCCTAGATACACCCATGAAACCGCAAACAATCAATAATCCCACAGAAGAATACTCCAGAGAAAGGAAATACAAATAAGTTGCCACCTAAATTATCAGGAAATATCAATCATTGTTCACTGATATCCCTTAATAACAATGGACTCAACTCTCCTATAAAAAGGCACACACTAATAAGATGGATAAAACAACAGAAGCCATCCTTCTGTTGCCTACAAGAAACACACTGCAACCACACAGACAGACACAGGATTAGAGTAAAGGGTGGGGAAATGATTTTCCAGTCAAATGGTCCTAAGAAACATGCTGGGGTTGCCATCCTAATATCTAACAAAGTAGACTTTAAGCTAAAAGCAATTAAAAGGGACCAAGATGGTCATTACTTATTCATCAAAGGAAAAATTGGTCAAGAGAAAATTTTAATTCTGAAATTTATGCCCCTAATATAAAGGCACATACCCATGTTAAAGAAACACTGCTAAGGCTCAAATACCACATCAATTCTCACACCCTAATAGTGGGAGACTTCAATGACTCACTTTCAACCCTGGATAGGCTAACCACACAGAGACTCAACATAGAAATTAGGAGTCAAAAAGAGGATATGAGGCAAATGGATGTAATAAATAACTACAGAAGCTTCCACCCAAATGCAAAGGAATATTCATATGTATAAGCTCCTCATGGAACTTTCTCCAAAATTGACCAAATAATTGGTCATAAAGCAAATATCAACAGATACAAAAAATGAAAATAAACCCTTGTAACATATATAACCACCAGGGCATAAATTTAGAGTTCAAAAACATCAAAAATCACAGGAAGCCTACCAACTCATGGAAACTAAACATCACTCAGCTGAACCACCTCTGAATCAAGGAAGAAATTAAGAAAGAAATCAAAGTCTTTCAAGAATATAATGAAAATGAATCCACAATGTACCACAACTTGTGGGACATAATGAAAGCAGTCTTAAGAGGAAAATTTATAGCACTAGATTCCTGTATGAAAAACTTAGAGAAATCCCACATTAGAAGACTAACAGATCAGCTGAAAGCCTTAGAGCAATTAGTAGCAAACTCATCTAGAAGGAGTAGACAGCTGAAATCAATACAATTGAAACAAAAAGAACAATACAAAGAATCAATGAATCTAAGATTTGTTTATTTGAGAAAGTCAATAAGATGGATAAGCCTTTATCCAAACTAATCAAAATATAGAAAGGGAGTGTCCAATTCAACAAAATCAAAATGAAGAGGGGGACATAACAACAGACCCCCAGGAAATCCAGAGAATTATCAGATCATACTTTGAAAATCTGTATTCCACAAAAATAGAATACCTAGAAGAAATGGACAGCTTTCTGGACAGATACCATCTACCAAAATTAAATGAAGTTCAGATTAATTCCCTAAACAGGCCTATAAACCTCAAGGAAATTGAAGCTGTCCTTAAAATACTCCACAAAAATAAAAGCCCTGGTACAGATGGTTTCAGTATAAAATTATATCAGACATAAAAATAAGAATTATTACCATTACTCCTCAAACTAATTCACACAGTAGACCTGAAGGAATATTGTCCAATTTGTTTTATGAGGCCACAAATATACTAATACTCAAGCCTCTCAAAGGCACAACAAAGGAGGAGGAAAAACAGACCAATTTCCCTCATGAATATTGATGTGAAAATTCTCAACAAAATTTTGGCGAACCGTATATAACAATGTATAATAGATATCATCCACCACGACCAAGTAGGCTTCATACCAAAAATTCTGGGCTGGTTTATCATACAAAAAAATGTAAACATTAACCATCATATAAACCAATTAACGGAATGAAATTACATGATCATATCCTTAGATGCTGAAAAAGCCTTTGACAAAATTCAACATTCCTTTATGAAAAAAATCTCTGGAGAGACCAGGAATACAGTGGAATACCCAAATATACTATAGGTGATTTACAAGAGATGACAGCCAGTATCAAACTTAATGGAGAAAAACTCAAAGCAATCCCACTAAAATATGGAAGTAGACAAGAATGTCCTCTCTCCCCTTACCTATTAAATATAGTTCTTGAAGTTTCAGCTAAAACAATAAGAGAACCAAAAGAGATTAAGGGAATACAAATTGGAAAAGAAGAAGTGAAACTATCTCTATTTGTAGATGATATGATTGTATACATAAGTGACCCATAAAATTCTTCCAAGGAACTTCTATGGCTGATAAACACCTTCGGCAATATAGCAGGATACAAGATTAACTCAAAGAAATCTATAGACCTTCCATACACTAAAGATAGAAGGGCTTAAGAAGAAATAAGAAAAGTATTACCCTTTATAATAGCGGCAAATATTATTAAGTACCTTGGAGTAACTATAACCAAACAAGTAAGAAATCTATTTGACAAAAATATTAAATCACTGAAGAAAGAAATTGAAGAGGATATCAGAAAATGGAAAGCTCTCCCATACTCCTGTGTAGGTAGAATCAACATATTAAAAACGGAAATTCTACCAAAAGCAATCTACAGATTCAATGCACTGCCCATCAAAATGACAACACAATATTTTTGGACCTTGAAAGAACAATACTCAATTTTATTTGGAATAACATGAAAGCCAGGATTGCTAAAACAATTTTTCTCAACAAAAGAATCTCAGGAGGCATAACCATCCCTGACTTCAAGTTATACTATAGAGCTACATTAATAAAAACAGCCTGGTACTGGATTAAAAACAGACTTGTGGATCAATGGAATTGAATTGAGTATCCAGACAATAATCCAAAAACCTATTAACCACTGGATTTCAAAAAAGGGGCCCAAAATATTCAATGGAAAAATGATAGTATATTTAACATATTGTGTAGGCATAGCTGGATGGTAGTGTGTAGAAAAATGCAAGTAGATCCAAGCCTGTCACCCTGCACAAAACTCAAATCAAAGTGGCTCAAAGACCTTAACTTAAACCAAGACACTTTACACTTGATAGAAAAGAAAGTGGGAAATATAGTTCTATGAATTAGCACAGGTGACCACTTCCTAAATCTAACACCATTGGCACAGACCCTAAAATTAACAATCAATAAATGGGATCTCCTGAAGATAGGAAGCTTCTGTAAAGCCAAGGACACTGTCAAAAGGACAAAACAACATCCTACAGAATGGAAAAATATTTTCACTAATCGTACAAGTGGTAGAGGTCTGATCTCTAAGATATATAAAGAAATCAAGAATCTAGAGCCCCAAACCTTGAATAATCCAATAAAAAATGGGGTACAGATCTAAAAAGGGAACTCATAGAAGAATAATTATGAATGGCCAAAAGGTACTTGAGAAAGTGCTCATCATCTTTAGTCATCAGAGAAATGCCAATCAAAACAACTTTGAGATACCATCTGACACATGTTAGATTGCCTAAGATAAAAGACACAGAGGACAACCTATGTTGGAGAGGATGCAGATCAAGGGGAACACTCCTCCATTGTTGGTGGGAGTGTAACCTTGTTCAGCCACTTTGAAATTCTGTATGGTGGTTTCTCAGAAAATTGGGAATCAATCTCGCCAAGGACCCAGCAATACCACTTCTGGGTGTATACCCTAAAGATGCACAGTCATACTCCAAAGGCAATAGCTCAAGTATGTGCATAGCTGCATTATTTGTAATAACAATTACCTGGAAAAAACCTAGATGTCCCTCATCTGAGGAATGGATTAATAAACTGTGATACATCTACATAATGGAATACTACTCAGCAGTAAGAGTAAATGATATCCTAAAATTTTCAGTCAAATGAATGGATTTTTAGAAAATCCTCCTGAGCAAAGTATCACAAACCCAGAAAGATAAGCAGGGGATGTTCTCACTCATTATCTGACTCTAAACAAACAAATAAATAAACAAGAAAAAAGCAAAGAATTCCCAAGCTGCAAACCACAACCACTGAATAGCTTGAGATCAGAAACACCTTAGATTTGGACTAACTCCTTGGATCCCACTCCTCCTAAAGAAACACCTGACTCAGTCTTCAGATTGGGGGAGAAACCTGGATCTGCCAGTATTGGTGCCTGAACTAAGCAATATTGGACAGTGGGACCTTATGACTGCCTGCTGATGGTGAGGGGATGGTGAGTTGTGGAGAAGAGAAAATGACCTGATGTGGTAGGAGGGGGAAGGGACCTTGAACAAGGATATACAAGGATAGAAAGTGTGATTTCTTTGCTTATGATAGTAAAATAAAAGAAAAAAGAAAAAAAAGAAATAACACGACAGAAAAAATAATCCTCTAAACAGGTTACAATGCCTTTAACAATGGCATGTGCTTATGAAAAGAAAATGCATATAGACAGTCATAGAAAAACAATAGTTTTAAAATGATAAAATAAATCTTTAAAGAGAAAATAAAATAAATACAGATAAAAAGTCATGTAAAATGAGAGAAATACTGAGAGTCTGGACCTTATATGTTATTGTCTTGATTTTAATCTTCTTATTGTTGATAAACAAAAAGTCTGTTAATAATCATGGTAATGAAAAGACTGATAAAATATACCATATGACATTTTAAGAATGTCTTAACTTTAAAATGGAATTAAAAAATACAATGCTATGTAGAAAAAGTTTTGCTTTTGTTATCATAGGAAATGAGAACCTATGATTTCATCTTTACTTAATATAAATTAGGTTTGATGGTGAAGACCTCCTAAATCTTGAGAAGTAATGTATATCAACAAAAATAATAGCTGCTTTTTGCAGAACTTGCCTATTTTACCAGCATTTTTAAGGAATTTCTAAAGAAGTCTTTGCTCACAAACAATAAAAAAAAACAGTTTAAAAACACAATGCCCACACTCCCAACTGACTGAGTTAGTTGTCTTCAGTTAGTGGTTGGTTATTATCTTTGTCATTATTTATTTATGAGAATATAGGATATAAGTTAAAAAGACAACTATTAATTTCAGATAACTTGCTTTGGCATGGATTTTGGTATATTAATGCAAATTTAAAGCTATTTCTGTTATAATTAATGTATGTTTATTTTTTTACTTTTGTTTGGGGTACAGTACTTAATTCATATCATTTAAAACATGATGCAAAATTTAAAAAATGCTACTAATAATCTATACTAATCAAATTATAGTAACATTAGGTATGCTTTCAAGGTTCAACAGGTATATTTAAGGCAGATAAATTGTTTTCCAATGACTCAAAAGCATACAGAATATGACATTTTTTATGTTTAATATTCTAAGTTTTCTCATGACAATGAGACCCATTCTGCTTCTGGCTATGCCAATTTACTTTATAAAAGAATGATGACTGTCTGCTGCCTGCCCAGGGAGGGGATGGGGAGTTGTGGAGAAGAAAGAATGACCTGATATGGCGGGAGGGGGAAGGGACCTTGAATAAGGATATACAAGGACAGAAAGTGTGACTTCTTTGTTGATAATAATGATAATGATAATAATAATAAAATAATAATAATAATAGAAAAAATAAAGATACAAGAAAAAAAGTATGATGAGAATTAAAAAAATATATGTGGGGGCTGGAGAGATGGCTCAGAGGTTAAGAGCACTGACTGTTCTTCCAGAGGACCTGAGTTCAATTCCCAGCAAAACCACATGGTGGCTCACAACCATCTATGATGAGGTCTGGTGCCCTCTTCTGTAAAACTGTATGCATAATAAATAAATAAATCTTAAATATATATATATATATATATATATATGTGTGTGTGTGTGAAGTTGGCTTTCAATGTGGAAAAGCTAGCAAATTGAGCAAGAAACTGCTTTACCTTGACTGTTGAAAGTATGCTGTACAAACTAGACAAAAAGGACCCATAGAAAAGTATCTGTTAAACCTTGCCAAAACAAAGCAAATAAGTCCTTCAAAATTCATGTTTCAGAAAGGTGTCAGGCAGACACTCTGCAGAACATACAGAAAAGAGACTACTTAACTTTGCCAATACAAAAAAGAAAAGTTCTTCAAAACTCCTGAATCATAGAAGAGTTTGCCAGATAGCCAGGGCCTGTAGGCTAAAGATTGATGCCCTATCATTGAGGAAACAGTTTGGGTGACAGTCTAGGCAGCCAAATGTTTCTGTTGTTATGTAATATTACATTCTTTATGAGTCATTAATGAAGTTCAATTTATTGTTTTCCTTAATTATGATAGAAGGTAAATTAATTATGATACTCTGGATCATTAATATAAGATAGATAGTTGAATACTTTCTCAGAGTTTGCAGAATACAAATTGAATAATTATAAATAAATTTATACTTAATAAATATTTTTGTTGTATATAGTTTTTACTGTGTTAAATACTTCAAATTTTTATTTTTATTTAGACAATAAGAAACATACATTGGAAATATTAGTTAAAGATGTGTTATATTCTTTAATGCTATGCAATATCTGTTTTCTGATGTAAAATTGTGATGCATTCTTTTATGTTGCATTTCCTTAACTCTATAAAGCTGTATTATATTACTATGAGGCTTAAAATACCTGATTTGTCTAATAAAGAGCTGAATGGTCAATAACAAGGCAGGAGAAAAAAAAGTGCATTTGAGAAGCAGAAATAATGAATAGAAACAGAAATTTTGGAATAGAAGATTGTTGTAGAAGGTTTTCTGGCCTGTTTGAACTGGAAGTTCAGACCTGGTCCATGCTGGTTTTTATCCCCCAAAGAAATGGATCAAACACTTATATTAACTTCATACTGTTTGGCCCATGCCTCAAGCACATTACTAGCTAGCTCTTTCTTCTTAAATCAACCCATTTCTATTAATCTGTCTGCCACATGGCCCAGCCCAAGGCTCACCTGGATTCCTTACATGTCTCTGTTCTTCTGTGGTCAGGTGGAGACTAACTCCACCCTCCTTCTACCTGTCTGTCTGCTGATTCTCCACCCACTTCTACAGTGCTATGTGTAGGACAAAACAGTTCTTTATTTACAGCATACAGAGAACATTCCACCACAAAAGACTGAGAAAAAATAGAAAAAGAGAGGCTACCAGGAGCAAGCCAAATAGCTACATGAAAGTCATGGAGTAAGAAGTAAAGAAAGATATGTAGAACAGAGAAAGATAAAAGCTCAGAGGCAAATGATACATGGAATAATTTAAGGAAAGCTGAGTAAAACATACCAAACTAAGGCTGGACATTCATATGAAAGAATAATCTTCAATGTATTTATTTGGGTGCTGAGTGTCAGGCACTAAAAGAAGAAAATACAAAGTGAAATAAAAGATTCCAACAACTATATAGCCTAGTTAATTTTCTTGTCTACCTTACCCAATATTGTAGATACACTTCAAATTTATTCATTTTGTTAAACTCAGTGATTTAAAGGTGCCTAAGATGTAATAAATGTTTTAAAATGTTGATTTAGTGAATGAGTATGCAAGAACTGAATATATTCAGTGAATAATTCATTAGACAAATATTAAAATGTAAAATAATAGGTAATGATATTTTTGTTGGGGATTCAACAATGATTAAAGCGTACAATGTCCCTATTTTAATGAACACTATAGATCAAAGGAAAAGGGATACTTATCAAACAGTTACACACAGATACACAGAGGGGGGGAGAGAGAGATATAGGAACATTTGAGGAATCATATTTAATAAAATAGGATAGAAGGCATGTTACTTACTAACATAGGTAAAACTCTGTCATAACACTCAGTTTCTTATCACGGTAGAATCCTGCCATGATATATGTTTTAAGTGAAGTTTATTTTGTGAGAATCACTTACAAAACAGAGAAGGTTTTAGGAGAAAGTTAAGCCACCACACTCTCCCGCCACCGTCCCAGAGCTCTGCCACCACGAACCGGAAAAACCAACCCCTTCACAAGAGCTCTGCACAAGAGACCACCTGCTCCTGCATCCTGTATCTCTCCAGGTGTTGTCTGAATCCCGTTCTCAGTGACCACGCCCCTCTCTCTCAGCTTCTGCATTCTGCTGCAACTCGCACACATGTACAGTTCCTGATTTCCCACTACATCTCCCCGTTTTGTCTAAATAGGAAGGTTCTAAACTAGGTATAAAACTACATACTATAGGGATCATGATAAGACAGTGTCTGGGAAAGAGGAAGGTACTAACATAAGTGAGGTCAAACTACGGCTAACAAACAACAGCTATAAAGTGTAATTTAATATCTAAAATGTTGAAATGAGAAAATGTACAGGGATTGCTTTAAGGCTGTTTATCTTAAACAATAGAGTTCTAAGACTTGAGTGTCTTTGCTGGAAAGTGAAGTAATAACAACCTCAACTATCTAATCTTCAACACCGTCAAGACCTGAGAAGGAAAATATATACCTAAAGTTGGAAGCATGAAGTAACTTCCAGAATTTAGGAGAAGACAATGTCAGTTAACTACCTGGACAGTCATCCACCACTTCTCTGTATAGCGGGAACATCCATCCTTGTGGCTACTGGCCTAGGATATCTGACAAGTCTCCATAGAAGCAGGGTATTTTTGGTAGGACCATCTTATCCTGGCTAGGCAGGCTTCGGCAGTCTCTATCCCTCATCCTGCAGGTCCATTTCGGATAGTGTGCATGCTGACAGCATTCGGGGCAAGTGCAGTCCTTTGCCGTTCAGGCCATTATTCAGCAAACTAGACAATCTCTTTGCAAGATGTCTGTTATGCTCAATACCACCTTGAGAAAGAAACAGTGATGCCAGGAGTTGTCATGTCTCTCAAGGCCAAATTCGAGATAACAAAATATTGAATGCCATATTCTCTCGGTCTATGAAGTGGTTGAAGACGCCTATCTATTTGGTATATATTCTGACATGTTTATGTTTATGAAAATCCTGAGTATCCTGACTGTTAAGTGATAAATCTGAGTAACCATAATCTGCAATCCCAATCAACCAAGAAAATGAGGCTAACATTGTAATAATAAGCATTCCAAAATGAGTGTACAGCTCCTTCAAAAAATTTCAAATATAACAATCTTAGGCAAACTGACCAAAATACACATTTTGTACCAAATGACAATAATATTCTAAATATATATCATTATATATAAAAATATATCTAAACAGATTTATATAAAAAAACTTGTTTGTATAGTACAACAAATATTATGACTATCATAAATAATTAGAGGTAGAAATTGCATTGCGGAAATGACAAGGCACTTAATACACATCAATGTGCAAAATATTTTAGACAGAGGTAGACACATGCAAAATAGGGCAATTATACATTCAACTTTGCATCAATATATTATCCCAATCAGACAAATAGATTAATTTCCCATTTGTGTCAATATACAAACATTCATACCATCTTCAACTTTGTATCAATATACATATTATCTAAATCAAACATATAGATTGATTTCCCGTTTGTATCAATATACAAACATTTGTACCATGTCAATTCATTTTTCATTCATCCTTTGTTTAATAGTTGCTTGCAAGTATAATGATCTATCTATTCCCTTTTCTTTCTCTCTCTCCTTTTTTTATAATATCATTCTATCCTCTACCCAAGATTAACTTACAACCATCATACCAAAATGATAATTGACCATAACCCTCCCTTGGTTGACCAACTTATCGGAAAAGGGACATAGTTCTTTCATTGAGTTGCTTCATGCTGGCCTGTGGGCGACGGTATCTCTGTGGGGTCCTGTAAAATAAACAATGGTTAAGTCCTAACGAAGTAACTGTAAACATATATATATATATATATATATATATATATATATATATATATAACCATTCCACAAATGTCTATAACCATTCTCATCATACTGAGTGAGTCCATCTAAAATATTTGCTAAAGATATGATAATAAACTATCTTACGACTGTCCTGATTGGTCTATACCTCAAAAGTGATACTGAGTGACATACAGCAGCTTCCTTCTTACTCTGTCTCAATGTGTTTTTGTTTTTGTTTTGTTTCTTTTTTTCAGTGGGGGCCCCATCTTCCTTGTGCGTGCCTTGTGGAGTGCTGGTAGGAGAAATTGTTTTTAATAGTGAAGGATCCAATGGATATTATCAACTGAAGATATTGAATCATCAGAAAGTATTGTGTGCAGAACAGATTTCTAAAGTAAGAGAGTAAAAAATGCAGAAAGGAAAAAGATTTAAAATTTAAAATAAAAGTGAGATAAGATTGGTCCCCATATATTTCATCTATTTTCTGTCCCACTTCAGGTGGCTTTTCTGACGTGAGACAGAATTTTTAAAGTATTATTTACCAATAAGCTTGGGTTTAGAGAGGGAGAAAGCCACTTGCTCCACCTCCAAAGACAGCCTTTTTTGTTACCAAACCAGGACCTCCTTTATATATATAAATACATAATCATTAGACATAAATGTACAGTTGTGAGAATACAGAAATTACCCTTAGTGTCTGCCAGTGTCTGGTGTCCTTTTAATTCCCTGTAGTCCTTTTAACGTTTCAAAAGTCTGAGCATTCAGCATCCTTTTAGCTTTATGAAGAGGGTTGTATCCATTCTTCTGTAAAAACAAAATTAAGACCCTGCCCCACCTTAATTAAATGAATGTTCCTTACCACATATCCAATTGTCTTATTGGCACACGAGCCATTACTCCTCCTCAGGAGGGTTCTCCTTTTCGATCCGGTTCTTTATCAATCTCGTTTTCACCCATATTTTCTCTCTTCCTGTGGAAACAAAACTAAAACCCCTACCCCAATGAAGCACATACCCTGGCTTCCATTCTGAAGTTAGTACATCCTTAAAATAAACAAGTTGATTCAACTCAGAAGTTCTTTCTATTACCCAGTGTTTCTCTGCAGCTGAAGTCCCTTTCTCATCAGCATTAAGAAAGTTTAATGTCAACAAGGCACTATGTAATCTCTCCCTAGCTTTTTCATACCACCTTTCTGTTTATGAAGCATCTCTTTCATGGTGCAGTGGGATCTTTCCACAACCACTTGTCCAGTGGGGTTGTGTGGTATCCCAGTAATGTGCTTTATCTCGTAATATCCAAAAATCTGCTTCATTTTCTGGGAAACATATGCTGGAGCATTGTCAGTCTTAATTTGATCAGGAATTCCCAATATGGCCATGGCTTCCAGAAGATGAGTGAGTACTGCATTAGCATTTTCAGAACTCAGGGCGGTAGCCCACTGCATTCCTG
>PVIH01029593.1:0-13395 GCA_004025045.1 Sigmodon hispidus
TCATAGCAGCATTATTCATAATAGCAAGAACCTAGAAACAACCTAGATGCCCCTCAACTGAAGAACGGATTAAGAAACTGTGGTACATTTACACAATGGAGTACTACTCTGCAGTGAGAAAAATGATATCCTAAAATTTGCAGGCAAATAAATGGATTTGGGGAATATCCTCCTGAGCAAGGTCTCACAAACTCAGAAAGATAAACAGGGGATGTCCTCACTCATTGGTGTAATTTAAACAAAAATAACTTAGCATGTCCAAGGTGCAAATCACAATCACTGAACAGCTTGGGATCTGAAACACCTTGGACTGGCTCCCTAGATTCCATTCCCTCCAGAGAAACACCTGACTCAGTCTTGATGAGGACATAAGGAAAATGAATCTGCCTGGAGTGGAAGTTGAACTAAGCTACCTTGGTACCTTGAGATCTCCTGCCCTTGTTGGGGATGAGATGAACTGATGAAAAGAAGAGAGTGACTGGGAAGGGCGTGAGAAGGAAGGGAGCCTGAACAAGGGGATACATGGATTAAAAAGAATGACTTTTTTCTTTTCACAATAAAAAAAAAAACAGTTCACAAGATTATTTCAGATTCAGATCATTTACAAACATATTTACATATTTTGAGACAGTTCAGTTCGTGAGGTTCTTGTTATACAAGCATGGTGGCTGGAGTTCAATTCCCAGAACCCATGTAAATATGGAGGGCTTAGTGATCTTAGCAGGGAAGGCAGAGACAAGCATATCTAAGACTTGTTCATTGGGTGCCCAGCCTGGTCCACTTGGGGAACTCTGGACAAGTTAGACACCCTGTTCAAAAAAACATTTTGAAATTTCCATAGTATGGTGAAGTAGGCCTTTCACCACAGAACTCTGAAGTTAGGGGTAAGTGGCTCTCTTGTGAGTTTGAGACCAGTTAGGTTTAATTTGAGTGATTTCCAACCATCCAGGGCTACACAGTGAAACCATGCATTTGACATTCTTCCTGAGGACTGAGATTCAACACACACATTTAACTCCAGTCACCTGTGACTCCAATTTCAGGGCATCTGACATTCACATGCATAAAATAAAAATAGATAAAAAAGCTATATGAATGACTGAAGAGGTCTGTGATTGGCAGGATAATAACTGACTCCCAATAACATCCACACCCTTACCCCTGGAGACACTGAATATATTAATTTAAGTTGTCAAAGGGATTTTTCATGTATCAAAGATCTTGAGACCAAAGATTATCCCATGGATCTGGTGTGATCACAATCATCTTTACAAGAGGAAGAAGACAGCATAAGAGTAGGTGAGGCTTATTTAATGTGAGAAGGATGTGATTTTCCGGCTTTGAAAATGAAAGAAGGTCAAGAGATGTAGCAGCCTCTAAAAGCCAGGAATCATCCTCAGCTTAGAGCCACCAAGAAAACTGAAGATACTGAATAGTGCTAATAACACAAATAAGCAGGACACTATCTCCCTTATAGTCTTAAGAAAAGAATGCAACTTATGCTTTCATTTTTGCCTAGTGAGGCTCATGACTGGGTTTTGACTTCCAGAACTGTAACATAAAAAATTTTGTACTGTTTGAAGTGATTTACTATGATACAAACTCCTAATATAATGTAAGAAAAATTAATACAGCGTCCTAATATAAATAAATAAAATATTCACCACAGCAGCTTATACCTGAACATGTTTTTCCCATTTATAAAATTTCACTTTTCTTCAGTGTCTATAAGCTAGGCTTCCCAGAAGTATGAAGCCAATTTATAAGCTGGGAAGAAGATTTCACATTCAGGAAGATGGTGGGAGACTTTTGTTACCAAGAAAAGGCACAAATCAGCCAGGGTAACTTCAAACTAATCTCTTGAAACTTTCAAAAGTGAAAATAATTGGCTTCTCATATGTTTGAATGCCACTGACAGTGCTTCTCTTTATTTACCTTAAGATTTGTCCTTCTGAAGTGAAAATAGTGAGCAATTTTGGTGATGAATTCTCATAATTTCATTTAATTAACAATCAATCAGATCTGAGATGTAAATTTAGGAGACTAAGTAGACCAAGATAATGGTATTTTTTTTTTTTTGGCCTGATCCCATCTTCAGTCCATTCCAATTACTACACTTCCTCTTATGGCTTTACAAAGACTATATTGTTATAATCAGGAAGAACATGAGGTTGGATAACAGAGTATCTAATCTGGTTTTGAGCAGCACTTTGGGTACTTTGCCATTTTATTATCTTAGGTCATACATTTAACATAAGTTTCACTTTTCTTATTTATAAATTGGGGATAACACATTACATAGAATTTAAAAAGAGGACAATATTGTCATTGAAGAGATATAATTCTTTTAACCAGTGTATCTGAAACTTTAATGTGCATAGGAATCACTCAGAGAGCTTGTTAGTGTGCCAGTTCTATTTAAGGTAGCCTGGGGCCAAGTCTGATTTCTGCATTTCTAATACAATCCCAAAGATATCTATACTGCTGGTGAGAGTAGCAATGCTAAAATCTACACAGAACTAATCAGGAAATAAATTTTGGAAGAAAAAGAAAGTAATGAACTATAAATTTAAAATGAAAGTCAAAAACACAATTTGGATATCAAATATGAATTTTTTCACATTTAATTTCTCTACCTTTTTAATAACAAAAACTTGGCTGCTCTCTATTATTTTTGTTATATATAGTACAACATAAGTTTTTGAGTTAGGATCTATGTGTGTGAGTGCATAAACACATATGGGTATGTGAATCCTATGTGTGTACGTGTAGAGGAGAGGGATATACACTGAGTGACCTCCATTGTGCTCTACTGTATTTTTGAAGACAGGGCCTATCATTGAACATGAAGCTCATTTATTTTCCTTGACTGGTTAGCCTGGGTAGGAGGCTCTAAGATCTGTATACCTGTCTCTGCCCCCAACTCCAGCACAGTTGCCCAAGCACTGGGCTGACTGATACATATAAAGGTCTCCAAGAGTTGATATACCAAGGTCAAAGCTTCCCAGTAATGTATTATATCAATCACTGATCTTTAGTAGAGTATATTGTGTACTTTCACTGGGTGATCTTTGTGCAGGAGTCTGTCTTGCACTGTGTTTCTAGAACTTGTTTGGAGATAGAGTTCTGCTGCTTTTCAGAAAAGCCCACAAGGAGGTGCTATGGACCCAAACTCAGGTCTTATGAATGTGTACTAAGCACTTTACTTGCCAAGCCATCTTTATTTGTTTCTACCATGCCTCATTTAAGCTCTCTTTAGTCAGTCATTTCTAAAGAGTTCCTATTAGATACCTGGCAAGAGGGAGTTCAATTTGAAACTTTCTTGATACCTTTATCTGTACCAATAATTGCCCAAATTCATGATTCTTCCATTTGATGTACCCTAAAGATTACTAATGTGCTTCTTACTGTTTCTAGAAATAGTTGCAATATAGTCTATTATCACCCAAATTTTAGTTGAAACAAGTTTTCATCTTCTCAAGGTAAAATTGATTTTAGGATCAGTAGCAAAATGAAAGCATATCATAGACACTTGATTTAGGTGGCAAGCTTCTAATGCAAGAGGTTTTATAAACCACACACTCCGTGAAATTCTTGGTGTGTTTAAGATACCCTAGAGTAAAATAATCAAGATGTCCTCTCATAGATTTCCAGGACGACTGTCCCCAGAAATGTCCTTTGCCTGTGGTAAGGCACTTAACCTCCCTATTATACAATACCTGTATGGTCTTAGCAGAATATTGTCATCATCAGATTAATAAGGCCAGAATCACTTTTATTAATTATGGGGCACTTGATACTTTTTCACAATTCTACTCAAATGACTTTGCCATTATGACATGGGATTTAATGGCCACAAGAACACTTGTAAGTAGAAGGATAAGATAGATATCCAGTGGTTTTATCAATGAAATTCCAGAGTTTCCTAGTCCTGAAGCTGGTATCTGGTAGAGGGCAAGGGGTATGGGGGATGCTTTCATTTTGCTACTGATCCTAAAATCAATTTTACCTTGAGAAGATGAAAACAGTAAGAAATACTATTCAGTGTATTCTTTTCAACAGGCAAATTTCTGTGAGTTCAAGGACATCCTGGGCCACAAATTAAGTTCCAGGACACTCAGCCACATAATGGGACCCTGTCTCAGAAAAGCTAATAAAAAAACTCTTTAAAAGGTAACAGAAATTTGGGATTAATTCAAAATATTTCCAACAGTAATCTAATGAGATAACTTTCAAGAAGTTGGGGTTGAAAGCGCAAAAGGGTTGCAATTCTTTTTGATGAAGACTATCTTGAAGCAGTTGGTTCAAAAAAATAAACAATTTATAAAATAAAAGTAATTCAATGTCTTCATTGACTCTGTCTTACTTCCTACTTACATCTGAAATATATCCTAAAAATTACCTTTAAAAATATAAGTTAGTGGCAAGACTGCAACTTAGAAACCACAGTTTCTAGCTACCACAAAAAAAGCCAATAACACAGTATGGAGCTGTGAGAAGTAAATATTCCAGAGCTAACCTTAATGGCTGAGGGCCTAGAGTAGGCCACTAGTTCTCAAGAACAGACTGTTGCTAACTGTTCTTCTCTTGATAAAACCACATGAAGATTTGGTGAACACTTATCAGTTTAGCTTTCTTACTATTATAAACTTTTTTGGACTCAGTAACTTGGCTTGGAACTATATGTAACTATTGTTCATATCAAATTCATTCTTTTTTCCATTTTTTTCATTTAAAAACTTTTTTCCATATCTACCACTGCTTCCCCTCCCTTCTTTCCTCCCAGTTACTCCCGGTCCCTCCCAGTCCTTCCTTAGCCTCCCACATCCCATCCTCCCATCCATTCTCCAAGGAAGGCAAGGAGTTCCAAAGTAGGTCAGTTCAGTCTGACATATCAAGTTGAGGCAGGTCTAGGTCCTTTATCTCAGTATTAAGGCTGTGTTCCTCTGTAAGATGGGCTTTAAGTTGTGAGCTCATGCACCAGAACATACTCTGATCCTACTGCAAATGGCTCCACAAACTGTCCACACCCTTTAACAGTAGTCGACCTTGAATGTTAGGGCAATCTAGCTGTGACATCTATCACTCTATTGATCACCAGGGTTGTTGATTCAGTTGATATGGCTGGCTAGCCAGGTGTCTTTTTCCTCCCTCACCACTCAGTGTGAGTCCCTCCAGAAGCTTCACACTTCAGTTGAAGAGGATGACCTTCCCCAAATAGAGGAAGACCAGTCAAGGGTATTTGAGTAGCTGTGCTCCCCTGCTACAACCTTCAAACAGGCTCTCAAGGCCAAAAACTGATTCTTAATGGCAAAGAACATTTTTAACCTGTGTATTCATCATTTAATATATGCTATTCCTTATATATTTTCATTCTTTACTTCCTAAGATTGAAAGATTGAAAGCTTTGCTGGTTTTCTTTTTTGTGTGTGTGATTTATTTCATTTTAGTAAATTTTTATTTTTAAAGAATAAAGTCTCATTTTTTTTAATCCATGTATCCTTTTGTTCAAATTCCCTTTCCCCTCCTGACTCCTTCTGGTCACTTTCTTTTATCTTTTCTCCCCATCCCCTCATCTCCCCTGAAAAGGCAGGAGGTTCCAAGGTGGATTAGTTCAGCATCCACTCCAGGAAAGTTCGATTTCCTCATTCTAACATCAAGACTGGGTCAGGTGCTCCTCTGGAGGGAATGGGCTCTAAGGTGCCAATCCAAGGTGTTTCAGATCTCAAGTTCTTTGATCTGTGACAACACACTGAATCATGAGCTCCTTGGTTTTGGAATTGATGACTTCTGTACAAATAGGTACATTCCATCCCAGTATTGTCAGAGGCCTATCCCTGACACATTAATACAAGGCTAATATCCCCCTTTCCTCAAAATACTATTTTTGGTCTTCTCTGAGTCTTTTAACTATCTGCCCTCTCTTTCTGCTTCTCTCAATTGGCTTTTTCTACATTGACAATTGTTTGGCTCCCTCTGCATGACTAAATCCTTCTTTTCATGCTCAGATCCAAACAGGTGTCTACAAGTGACTTCATTTCTCATAGATATCTCCTTCTTCTGAGATTTTATTTTTTTTTTTTGCTAACTATATCTACAGATCTAAAAAGGGAATTCACAGCAAAGGAACTACGAATGGCTGAAAGGCACCTGATAAAGTGCTCATCATCTTTAGCCATCAGAGAAATGCAAATCAAAACATCTTTGAGATACCACCTAACACCTGTTAGTTTGGCTAAGATAAAAGGCACAGATGACAGCCTATGTTGGAGAGGATGTGGAGCAAGGGGAACACTCCTCCATTGTTGGTGGGAGTGTAAGCTTGTTCAGCCCCTTTGGAATGCAATATAGCTGATTACTCAATGCCTTTTATTTCATTGGCATAGCATGAAATACACATTACTTGTTGAAAGGAATTTCATATAATCAAGGAAGACTGTCATAATGGCATATATGCAACTTTATATAATGCTTCAATGGCCTTCTAAT
This sequence comes from Sigmodon hispidus, assembly GCA_004025045.1. NCBI lineage: Eukaryota > Metazoa > Chordata > Mammalia > Rodentia > Cricetidae > Sigmodon > Sigmodon hispidus. Next base: position 6,490 of record PVIH01029593.1, read on the forward strand.
TGAAAAATTTCAAAATAAATCCAGTTGCTTGGTAAAAATATCATTTAACTCTGAAATGTATAAGTATCGTTGATTGCCAACAACCAAACAACACTAATTCAGCCAGTTTACCAAGCATTAAAAAATTCTGAAGCATAAATTAATTTGCTAGAAGTAATTGGTTTTGCCCAATGACAAAATTGTAATATTTAATTTTATTTTATTTATTTATTTTTTTTTTTTTTTGTGTGTGTGTGTGTGTGTGTGTGTGTGTGTGCATTTAAAGACTGGTCGAACACTGTGCTCATTTTTTTCTCCTTCAGTCCCTTCAACAAAATGAAACTTATTTAGAAAGATTTTTTTCTTGTCATTGGTATTTATGGTAAAAGTATGTACATATATTCATGAGTATGGGGAATAATGTTGTTTCTTCTTTTTTTATTTTTTTTTCTTTCTTTATTTTGTATTCATCAAGAAAAACAGTAAATTTGAATTTAAAATGCTGATAAGTTAAGAATAACAATAAAGAAAATAAAAATCATAAGCATGATTTATCAAGGGTGATAATGCAAATAAGATTGCTACACTGCCCCAATATTGCTTAGTTCAGTCTCCACTCCTGGCAAATCCAGTTTTGTCCACCCCTCAAGAGTTAGTCAGGTGTTCCTATAGTTGGAGTGGGATCCTAAGAGTCAGTCCAGGGTGTCTCTGATCCCAAGCTGTTCAGTGGTTGTCGATTGAAGTTTGGGCATGCTTTGCTTTTTTTCTTGTTTGTTTATTTAGAGGCCACTAATGAGTGAGTACATCCCCTGCTTATCTTTCTGAATTTATGATACCTCGCTCAGGAGGATATTCTCCAAATCCATCCATTTGCCTGCGAATTTTAGGATATCATTTTTTCTTACTACTGAGTAATATTCCATTGTGTAGATGTACCACAGTTTGTTAATTCATTCTTCAGTTGAGGGACATCTAGGTTGTTTCCAGGTACTTGCTATTACAAATAATGCTGCTATGCACATAGTTGAGCTAATACCTTTGGAGTGTGAATGTGCCTCTTTAGGGTATACACCCAAAAGTGGTATTGCTGGGTCCTTGGGGAGATTGATTCTCAATTTTCTGAGAAACTGCTATATTGCATTCTAAAGTGGCTGAACAAGCTTACACTCCCACCAACAATGGAGGAGTGTTCCCCTTGCTCCACATCCTCTCCAACATAGGCTGTCATCTGTGCCTTTTATCTTAGCCAAACTAACAGGTGTTAGGTGGTATCTCAAAGATGTTTTGATTTGCATTTCTCTGATGGCTAAAGATGATGAGCACTTTATCAGGTGCCTTTCAGCCACTCGTAGTTCCTTTGCTGTGAATTCCCTTTTTAGATCTGTACCCCATTATTTGATTGGGTTATTCAAGGTTTTGGTCTCTAGATTCTTGAGTTTCTTCTTAAAAATGAGTGCTACATGCAAAAAATTCCATTATTTTAGTTTGTGTGAGATGTATACTACTATCACATTTTAATGTGTTAACCAGTCTAGTCTGTGGTGAGACTGAGAGTAAATGTTTTTCTAGTTGATGATTTTTTTTCCATGGAATAATTAACTTGCTTATGGAGCAAAAAATATACAATCAATTTGTGATTAAGTGTAAAGTTGAAAGACTTTCATAAAAGACATGACTATATCCTTTATCTCACATGCATTACTAATTATGACACACTAATGTTAATAAAAAGAAAATATTCCCTTTCCAAAACTAATTGGCTTGAAAATCTTCTTAGCATTTACTGTAAGTCCCAAAGTATACTGCTAAACAGATAGGGGAAAAAACCCAACAATTTCTGTACAAATTTACTCCTTTCATTTGCCTAAAATTATCTGCATCATTTATAACACTGCCATCTTATATCTTTCACACAAAAGCTTCCTTCAGTTTAATAAAAAGTTAAATCAAGAATATTTTCAAAGGAATTCCCTATACTTGTTATTTTGAGTGACAGCAAAAGAAATTTCGAGTAATCCTTAGTCCCTTAATACAACCTGTTTGAAAAATCTTACCTTCCAGCTAACACAGTCTCTCATCCCATCAATGCTAAATTAAAAGAGGTGAGATGCAAAAGACAGAAGAAGGGACCACACTTTTCTGAGCTTGGAGAGCTCATGTGTTCAATTCACATATGCCATTAATAATAAAAGTCCATTTGAGGCCATTGGAAAAAAATAATGCTATGTATAAACAGCCTTCTTTCTTCCACCAGTATAATGGCTGTGCTCACAGTTAAATCTAGATCAATAGCCTCAGAAATGACAAGCCTGTGTGGCCAATGAATCCACACAGCCAATTTCAAGCTGACTTAAAAAGAAATAGAAGCAAACAGTTATCTCACCAGAAGCTAGTAGGAGCTTTGATAAGGGCAAGGAGGATAGCAGTAATAAGGCCCAAGTAGTTGGTTTTATTGTTAAAAAGAATTTGTCATGCAGAGGAATTTTGAAACTTAGCGATTCCAAAGAATGCAGAGTTTAGAATAAAAGGGGACTTAAACAGTCAATTACAAAAATCTTTTGAGATTAAGAAAATTATAACTGCATTTGATCACTTCATCAGAAAAACCAGGGAATCTACATGTCCTGAGTGGGGGGGGGCATATATATTTTTCATAATGTCAATAGCAAATCAAAATGATACAAGTTCTGCAATGGCTAAATTCAACAAATGCACATTTTAAGGATAGCTTCATGCGCAAATATCACCCCAAAAATGAAAATTATGCTTACTCCCCCACTGGTTCCGGTTCTGCTTCCAGGACTCTGTAGCAGGGGCAGATAAACTCTGCCTGTCACCATACCCAGAGCTCCTGCTGATGGATTTGCACGGGTACCCACCTTCACCTTGAACTGAGCAAACATATAAATACAGGGGTCCCTGAAGGACAGACTTAGACCCCGCCCAGAGGTGAGGAGGGGTCACCAGGCCCAAGCACCTATATCTCAGCTAGGGAGGGAGAGTTGAGCTCCCATCGGTTCCGGTTTCGCTTGCAGGACCAGGAGATGTCTGCAGAGTAAGTCCCAGCGCACTCTGTAGCAGGTGAAGATAAAGTCTGACTGTCACCATACTCACAGCTGTTACTGAGGGAATTTGCGTGGCTACCCACCTCGACTTCGAACTGAGCGAACAGATAACTTCTGGGGTCTCTGAAGGGCAGATTCAGACCCTGCCCAGAGAGGTGACAGGAGGCACACAAGCACGAGTGCCACAACCGACCAGGAGCCATTTAATCGTGAACCACTGAAGCCATGGGCAGACATCAGTGCAAAAAATTACATAATAATACAAAGGACAACAAGGTAATTCCAGAAGAGAGTGGCGATCTTACAAATACAAGACCTGAACTGAGCAATGAAGAGGGAACAGAAGGAAGCAACACCAAAAAATCCTTTTTGATGATCATCGAAGCTCTAAAAGAAGATATGAAAAAAAGCCTTAAAGAAATAAAAGAAAATACAAAGAAAAAATTGGAAGAGATGAACAAATCTATGAAAGAAACATGCCAGGAACTAAAAGCTGAAATAAAAGCTGAAATGGAAGCAATAAAAAAGGAACAAAATGAGGCAAAGATGGAAATAGAAAATCTGAAGAAAAAAGCTGGAACCACAGATACAAGAATAACAAACAGAGTTCAAGAGATGGAAGATAGAATCTCTGAAGTGGAAGACTCAGTAGCTCAAAAAGATATATCAGTCAAAGAAAATAGTAAACTAAAAAAGGCATAACTCCAAATGTTCAGGAAATCTGGAACACCATGAAAAGACCTAATTTGAGAATAATAGGAATAGAAGAAGGAGAAGAATATCAGCTCAAAGGCACAAATAATGTTTTCAATAAAATCATAGAAGAAAACTTCCCTAACCTGAAGAAGGAAATGCCTATAAAGATACAAGAAGCTTACAGAACACCAAATAGATATGACCCCCAAAAAAGTCAGTGTGCCACAATATAATCAAGCCACAAAACATACAGAACAAAGAAAAAATTTTAAGAGTTGCAAAAGAAAAGGGCCAACTCACATATAAAGGTGGACCCATTAGAATAACACCTGACTATTCAATGGAAATGATGAAAGCTAGAAGGGCTTGGTCAGAAGTTATACAGACGCTAAAACAGCATGGCTGCCAAACTAGAATACTATACCCTGCAAAATATTCAATCACCATAGATGGAGTAAACAAGGTATGTCAGGACTAAGTCAGATTGAAAGAATATCTATCTACCAATCCAGCACTACAGAGAGTATTAGAACAAAAACTCCAACCTAAGGACCCCAGATACACCCAAGAAATCACAAACAATCAATAAGTCCACAGAAGAATACCCTAGAGAAAGAAAATACAAACAAGTTACCACCAAAAATGGCAGGAAATATGAATCAATGGTCACTAATTTCCCTTAATATCAATGGATTCAACTCTCCTATAAAACGTCACACACTAACAAGATGGATACAACAGAAGCCCTCCTTCTGTTGCCTACAAGAAACACACCTCAATGGCAAAGACAGACACAGGATTAGAATAAAGGGTTGGGAAAAGATTTTCCAGTCAAATGATCCTAAGAAACAAGCAGGGATTGCAATCGTAATGTCTAACAAAGTAGACTTTAAGCTAAAAGCAATAAAAAGGGAACAAGATGGTCACTACTTATTCATCACAGGAAAAAATGGTCAGGAGGAAATTTCAATCTTGAATATTTATGCCCCTAATATAAGGGCAATAACTTATGTAAAAGAAAAACTGCTAAAGCTTGAATCCTACATCAATTCTTACACCCTATTAGTGGGACACTTCAATACCCCACTTTCAACCCTGAACAGATGATCCAGACAGAGTCTCAACAGAGAAATAAGGAGTCAAAAGAGGTTATGATGCAAATGTATTTCATAGATATCTACAGAAGCTTCCATCCAAATGCAAAGGAATATACATATTTCTCAGCTCCTCATGGAACTTTCTCCAAAACTGATCACATAATTGGTCATAAAGCAAATATCAACAGATACAAAAAAAAAATGGAAATAATCCCTTGTAACATATCGGACCACCAGGGTCTAAAGTTAAGAGTTCAACAACATCAAAACCCAAAGAAAGCCTACCAACTCATGGAAACTAAACATCACTCAGCTGAACCATCTCTGGGTCAAGGAAGAAATTAAGAAAGAAATTAAAGTCTTCCTGGAATTCAATGAAAATGAATCCACAACATATCCAAACTTGTGCAACACAATGAAAGGAGTCTTAAGAAGAAAATTCATAGCGCTAGATGCCTATATGAAAAAACTAGAGAAATCCCACACTAGAGACCTAGCAGCTCAGCTGAAAGCCTTAGAACAATTAGAAGTGAACTCACCTAGAAGGAGTAGATGGCAGGAAATAATCAAACTTAGAGCTGAAATCAATACAATTGAAACAAAAAAACATTACAAAGAATCAATGAATCTAAGAGTTGGTACTTTGAGAAAGTTAACAAGATAGATAAGCCCTTGGCCAAACTAATCAAAAAACAGAGAGAGAGTGTTCAAATCAACAAAATCAGAAATGAAAGGGTGGACAAAACAACAGACCTCCAGGAAATACAGAGAATTAACATATCATATTTTGAAAATCTGTATTCTACAAAAATGCAAAACCTAGAAGAAATGGACAGCTTTCTGGACAGGTACCATCAACCAAAATTAAATGAAGATCAGAATAATTATCTAAACAGGCCTATAACCCTTAAGGAAATTGAAACTGTCATTAAAAACATCCCCAAAATAAAAGCCCTGGTCCAGATGGTTTCAGTGCCGAATTCTACCAGACATTCAAAGAAAAATTACTACCCTTACTCCTTAAACTATTTCACACATTAGAAACTGAAGGAATATTGCCAAATTCCTTTTATGAGGCCACATTCACCCTAATACCCAAGCCACAACAAAGACAAAACAAAGAAGGAGAATTACAGACCAATTTCCCTCATGAATATTGATGCGAAAATTCTCAACAAAATTTTGGCAAACCGTATACAACAATTTATAAAAGATATCATCCACCACGACCAAGTAGGCTTCATCCCAGAAATGCAGGGCTGGTATAACATAAGAAAAACTGTAAATGTTATCTATTATATAAACAAAGTAAAGGAACAAAACCACATGATCATATCCTTAGAGGGGGAAAAAGCCTTTGACAAAATCCAACACTCCTTTATGATTAAAGCCCTGGAGAGATCAGGAATACAGGGAGAATACCTAAATATAATAAAGGGGATTTACAAGAAGCTGAAAGCCAGTATCAAACTTAATGGAGAAAAGCTCAAAGCAAGCCCACTAAACTCAGGAACTAGACATGGATGTCCTCTCTCCCGTTATCTATTCAATATAGTTCTCGAAGTTTTAGCTAAAGCAATAAGGGAACGAAAAGAGATTAAGGGGATACAAATTGGAAAAGAAGAAGTGAAATGATCTCTATTTGCAGATAATATGATTGTATACATAAGTGGCCCACAAAATTCTTCCAAAGAATTGCTACATCTGATAAACACCTTCAGCAATGTAGCAGGATACAAAATTAACTCAAAGAAATCAGTAGCCCTTCTATACTCTAAAGATAGAAGAGCTGAAAAAGAAATAAGGGAAACTTTACTCTTCATAATAGCTGCAATTAGAATTAAATACCTTGCAGTAACTATAACCAAAGAAGTAACAGACCTATTTGACAAAAATTTTAAATCACTGAAGGAAGAAATTGAAGAGGATATCAGAAAATGGAAAGCTCTCCCATGTTCCTGGATTGGTAGGATCAACATAGTAAAAATGGCAATTCTACCAAAGGCAATCTACAGATTCAATGCACTGCCCATCAAAATCCCAACACAATATTTTTTGGACCTTGAAAG
>PVIH01029594.1:0-13392 GCA_004025045.1 Sigmodon hispidus
GGGAGGGAGAGAGAGAGAGAGAGAGAGAGAGAGAGAGAGAGAGAGAGAGAGAGAGAGAGAATTGTACAAGAGAAGGAAAGAAACAGAAAGAAAAGGAAAAAAGACGGAGTGCTGACGTTTGGTTACTTGTGGGCATGGAAAGAATGCTGGCTATGGAATCTGGCAGACATTACTTAAATCCCTGCCTCTGTGTCTTATAGTAGAAACCTGTTATTTAGTCATTAGTACCTAAATTGCAGGTTAGTCTGGGGGATCAGCTGAGGTAAAGTACATGCAGTACATAAATCAGGACCTGACAGGAACCGAAAGCTAGGGCAGCTGTCTTGCATTCAACAGGTGCAGAGGAAAAGGGAATCCCAATTTTATAACAAAAGAGGCCATTCTCAAGACTTTTCTTTTCCCTTATCTCTTCCACAGGTTAAAGGGCTCAGAAGTCTATGGAGGCCCCAGGACACAAAGGCAACCCTGCAAAGGAAGTAAGGAAGACAAGGAGGCCATGGTTTAGCAAAAACATTGGCAACTATCTGGGGAGGAATATGCAGAAGTGCAGGGAAGCCCTCTCCCGCAGAATGCACCCCTGCAGAATCTAACACTCCTTGCTCCAAGGTATCCATGAGCTACTTAAGAACTCCTGAAGAAGTCCTGACCTGAGCCATGCTTGGGTTACCCGCAGAGGTAAGCTGGGATGTGCCATGCCTTATCTACACAAGACTGCCAAGGCTTCACTACACCTCCTCCTGCCAACTCCTGCATCTCCTTCTATGTGCTGAGGCTCAGTGGGGATCACTGGTTCTCAACCCTCCCAACACCGAGGTCCTTTAATACAGTTCCTCATGCTGTGATGACCCCCAACCATAAAACTATTTCCATTGATACTTCATACCTGCAATTTTGCTACTATTATGAATCATAATATAAATATCTGAAATTCAGGATAGCTGATATGTGACCCCACACATCTAAGAGATCATGACCCACAGTGCAGCTTTTGCTGAGTGAGCTACACCTTCTGCCTGGGCGGGGAAGCAGGGAGAAAGAGGAAACGGAAAAGGAAAAGGGGGAAGAGAGGAAAGAGCCATCATTACCGCCATGAGGAAAGTCCATGAGCATAAAGCCTTTAATAATATAACCAAACATGAGACAGGCAATACACAAAAGGAGAATACCCCAGCACACCGGTTTCACGCCCAGTGTGACTCTCTAATTTTAGGTCATCTTCACTGCCCATAAGCCTCACCTCTTTTCATATCACTCTAGTCATTCCTAGGCATGACCTGAGGCCACTGTCATGGACTGAGAGTCCCTGGACATATGGAGGCAGAAAAGGAACAGGCAGGAGATAGGTAGGGATGAGAACCAAGCCCAGATCTGCACCTGCTGAGCACACAAACAAGAGCCATCTGCTTGTACTTCACGGCCAGAGCACCCAGTGGAAAGGACAACCCCACAGGACGACACCCCACCACCACCCCGGAGAATGCCCATCAGCTCCAGCAGAGGAGCTCAAGGGGAGAAGCCTAGAACAAAGGGCAGGAGACAGGGGCTTCTCCACACTGCTTCTGTGAGCACAGGCAAACGCAGGGATGCTTTTTACAGTTTTCCTTCCTTGCCTAGGAGTGATCACTTCCCCAGACAAGGTCCCAGGTGTGACCTCAACTCCCTTTTCATCAGAAGTCTCCTTCCCTTCCCACCCTGCCCATTTCTCAAGCCCAACATATTTCCAGAGCCCCATTTGCATCCCTCAGTCTTCCAGGGTCCTGGACCACAGTGAAGGAGCCCCAAGCTGAGAGAGGGGCTGACTCACCACTTAGCAGCTGCCTCATTTCTGCAAAGTTACTTTCTTTGCCTAATTTCCTATCCTATGAAATGGAATGTCTCCCCAGTTTCCACATAATGATGATACTTACAGCATCTCAGAGGAGATGTACAAACTCATTTAAAGTAGAGCATCACTAGTAAGGAAATGTCAGAAACCTGCAGCTGAATTAAGGATGAGAGGGTTCCCTGCCAGGAGCTGGGTTATTTTATAAGGAGGGGCTTGGGAGATGGTTCAGAGTTTAAGAGCACTGGCTGCTCATCCAGAGGACCAGGAATCAATTCCCAGCCCCCACCTGGCAGCTCACAACTGTCTGTAACTCCAGTTCTAGGGGATCTGATACCCTGAAAGGCATTCATGCAGGCAAACACCAAGGCATATAAAATAAAATTTATTTATTTATTTGTTTGTTTGTTTGTTTGTTTTCAAAAGCATGGTTTGCTAGAGTCTTTCCACTGGGATCATGCCCAGCCACAAATTGGGCCTAGCCTGGAATCCACCGAACCCCAGGCACAGATGAGTGACCCTGCAGGCAGCTCCTTCCATGAAAACCAGAAAACCATGCTACTCATTCACCCAGGAGCACCCAATGTTACAGAAGGAATTGGGAGCTCAGAAATCCATATTAGTAATAAACTGGAAAGTGGGGATGGAGGGAAGCTGCTTACTGACCACAAAGAAGGCAGATGGAGAACATGAGGGTGCTGGGGTCAAAAATTGAAATCACCAGTAATTGCTTTGATTTTGATAGAACATAGAGTATCTACAATATTTTAAAGTGTCTCCCCCATTGATTTTTAAAAACAAATGATAGCTTAAAATCTGTCCTGCCAAGGTGACATTCTGAAAAGGATACAAATCACCCACACACTATGCCAACAGGAATTGCAGGGACCACATCAAATCAGGAAGAATTAGAGAACCACCCCAAAGCCAAGGATTTTAAAGGAAAAACACACTTTAAAATATTTTTAAATATCAAAAATTTAAATAGCATAAAAGATAAGGCAAATCTGAGAAATGTTTTTTTAAGAAGCTAATCAATAAAACAAAATGAAATACCTGACCACAGACAATATATTATCATTCATTGGGTTAATTGTCCAATTTGAAAGATGAATGTTAGACTTGGGTTTCAAATTTTATCACTGTAATTACTTGGGCCCCTAATTAAGGTGTGGTTCTCCGTCAATGTTTAGATATTAGAGATAAAGGGCCAAAGCACCTCAGCGTATCTTCAAAATGCTTTAGAAGCTGTATGTGTGAGCACGTTAGGAAATGAAAAGTAAGTTAAATTTAAGAACAGATAAATGTGAGTTAAGTTTACCAGAAGGTATTCTGTGTATATTTTTCTGCAATTTTGAAATTATTTCGAGATAAAAGGGTTTTTGTTTGTTTGTTTGTTTGTTGTTTCAAGTCACTTTTTCTTCTCATCCTGTGATCACACTGCTACTGGAATAGTGTCCTGTCTTAACTTCCAGACCAACAATCTCCCCTGAATTTTCTGACTCTCTGGCATCTCTTTTCTCGGTTTATGTCCTGAGGCTCTCTTGTTCTCAGGCCACAATCTTCCCAGTACAGAATCTCATTCAATTCAAGGTCCCTGACAGACCACAGCTTATAGATCTGGGGTGATAGAGACGTGGCTGGGGTCCTGACAAGGAAACCCAACACCTTATCCCCAGCCCTTACTGCTGAGGAGCCCACAGGGATGAAGCAAAGGGAGAATCACAGAGCCACTGTTCATAGTACCCTTGCAAGCTGAAGAGAGTGGTCTCCTGAAACTGTGAGAGAAAGGGAAGAACCAGGGAAGATCAAGTTTATGTTCACTGCACTGTATCATAGCAAGTACAGTCATCTTCAAACACCGCAATAACATCTTTACATCATTCCCTAATTTACTGAACTCCCTGCCAACTAAGAGATCAGGAGGTCAGGCTTGGGATTCATCACCACCACCACCTCTTATCAGATGTGTCCCTCTCCTTCCTGTTTCAAAATCCAGAACACTCAGAGAACCTTCCAGCTCAGTCTTTGGGAATAAGATCGACCCATGCTACATCAGAAAACCACAGGTATGCTAAATCCCCAATAGAATGCATCTAAACTTTTTACATAGTATCACTATTTTTTCTTTGTTTACTTCGTGAAACAATTAAAAGAATCAAGTGGGCCATCTGGGATGGAACTCCACATTGGGAGGAGTGCAATGTGGGAACCTGTTTGGTACTCCCCAGTGGCAGAGGCACCCATAAGAGCCTCTCCTTTGCCATGGGCATGTTGACAATCATGCTACTTCTGAAGGGTTCCTCCCATGTTAGGGAGGCTACTGAAATTATGACCAGCCCCTGACAGATTTCTGCCTAAAACTGGAAGCTACCCTTCCATTTGGAGTGTGCAGATGGCTTATTTGCATATTACAATTCTCCTACTTGATGACTGTTTGGGAGGATTATAGGAAGAAGCAGATGAATGGACAAACTCTGTGCTAATGTGTCACTCTGGCAAGTAACCAGGCTAATAATGAATCTCTAAACAATAAACTTTCAACACAATTCATAAAGAGCATTCATTAAAAGGTCACTAGGAACTGAACATCAGTGCAGATAATGCCAAAATGACAAATTCAGAAATACCCTGTCTTTTGTTTGTCCAACTTTACATTTTTATGTTCACTCTTTACATTTGATATCAAAAGATGGAAAAAAGTAACAATTTCAAGAATTTACACCAAATAGGCCATTGGTTATCAAAAAACAAAGTGGAATTATTATAAAAGTTAAGCGCTGGGGAGCAAAAGTTTTACTTAGGAATACAAACACACACACAAACCCCTAAATATGTTAATATAACCTGACCATTCCATTTAGTGCTGTGTGTGTGTGTGTGTGTGTGTGTGTGTGTGTGTGTGTGTATGCAGAAGTGAGTGTGTGGGTGCAGGGTGTGATTTCAGGGCTCACTATTTTGTATTCGATAGTCAATTGGGGGACTATCTCTCCCATCTTCAGTGTTCCTTAGTTGCCTGTAGCCCCTTGTCTATGGGCAGGAATCTGTGAGACTGTCCCCTTCTGGGTTAGCATGTCTACTGCTGTTCCTCTTCAAGCCTGATCTAGGCAGTCATATTGTCATGGTAGCATGGATGAAGCTTTCTTGTCATTTCTAGGAGACACAATTTCACAGTTGCTTTCCTGGTCCTCTGGCTCTTAAATCTTTCTATCACCTCTTCCACAATGTTCCATGAGCATAAGGTACAAGAATTGTGTTTAGATGTATCACCTGAGTCTGGGTACCCCATGAGAACTTGTTCTTTGTATTTTGACTGGTTGTGATTATTCTCTAATGGTCTCCTGTTGCAAAGGAAAGTTTCTGATGAGGTGTGAAAGCCTCACGTATCTATAGCTATAAGGAGACATATTAGGAATCGTGCTGGCTTTTATTAAGGGGAAGGAGTGGGTTCTCCTCTGAGATCGGTGACCTCATTTATTCCAGGTGGTTTACCATATAATTTTAGAAAAAATGTTTTCATCCCAAATTACTCAAATTATGGCTGTAATTCTCTACAATGTATCACACATAAATTGGTTTGAGAAACAGTCACCTGTTAGTCCCTATACCATGTCTTGTCATAGGTAGAGATCCTGAGATAACTAAAAATATCCCTGGCAAGGGCACTTCAGGCAGAGTTAAGGAGCAATGACCATGTTGTTGGCCTTTCCTACCTGATTATAGCCTTAAGACTTCACAGCAATAGTCTGTGGGAGTCAGGGCCTGAGTGCAATAAAATAAAAACACAGCACACAAAGGCATCATGTAGTTGCAGCCATGAGGTGTTATAAAAAGCAGGAAGAAAATGAAAGAAGTGCAAAGATCAGTAAGACAGCATTCCAGCAACCAGCAGGGTGGGAGCTAAGTGCTGCACTCACTTCAAAGATGCAATTACCAGGATCTCCCAGACTAATTTTCTAATATGTCATATGATCAATTATTCAAGTCTTACAAAAATGTTTTACCTATAAAGATATTCACTATAAAATTGTTTTTAGAAAAAAGTTACAGTTGCCTTCTCTGATTGTCAATTATGTAAACAAGTATGCAAATACATTATAAAATTATCTAGTACCCTCCTCCAACTCCACCCTCTCCCGACACTTCCAAGTTGATAGCCTTTTTCTCACTGATTATTGTTGCTCCGTGCATTCATTTTAAAGAGACATTAAAACAATTCGATTAAATGTGTATGAAGGTCCTGTTAATCACTTGGAACTTGGTTGAAATCTTTAAAATCGTACTTTTCCATAAATTACAATGTAAATATGTTACAATAATCATTTTGTGAGAACTTCAAGAACACAGTTTTGGGTTATTGTGTCACAGGTATTTTGGAGACAGACCTAACCTTCACCCTTGAAAGGTTTCTCCTTATCCATCCAATCACCTATCAATCACTAAGTTTGATGGAGTCTTTCTTGAGAAGTCTTTCTCAAGATGCCATTTTTCTCCAGCCCCACTTGCTGGCTCATTAGCTAAATTTACCACTTCTTTCCCACATCTAGACTTATTGTGCAAATTCTATGTAGTATTATAATAAAACTCAGAGCCAGATATTGAGGAAAAACAGAGAGACAGGGAGTAAATCACAGCCACTTCTCACCAAACCAATTCTTCAGGCCGAACAGGGTAGGTCCTGTCCTCAGAGTGACAAGGCACACAGGCAAAAGGGAAGAATTTCTAACTTCTCCTGTCTCATGTTTCTTTCTCTCCCAGCTATTTTACTTTCTCCTTCAACATTTCTAGAGCTAGGATTAAAGGTGTGTGCCATCACTACCTGACTCTGTTTGGTCCAGACAATCTCTGCCTACCAAGTGCTGAGATTAAAGACATGAGTCAACACTCTCTGACCTTCAGGGCTTCGCTCTGTCCTCTGATATTTCAGGCTATTTTTATTAAATATACCACGACATAGACTTCTACGACAAGTCTCTGAATGTTTATCCCTCAAGCTAGCAATCAATCTTTGCTTGGATTCAGTTTCTGGTTCTCACACCTTATCATCTGTACATCCATGAGACCATCCCTGACATCATCTGTGTGTCCCATCAGTTAAACGAAGACAAATACCAGAACCTGCTCTAGGACTGTGCTAAAGCTTAGATGAGCAACATGAGATTAAAATAGTGACCTATGCCTAAGATATGATCTGCTGAATCTCAACATCAAACGCCAGTGTGACGTAGAACAGACACCTCATAAATACTGCTGAGTAGTGGCTGTAGGCATGGACTCACCACATCCAGCAAGACTCTTTATACCTAAGTTCTTAAACTTCTAAACTTTGGTTTCCTCATCAACTAAAACTAAAAACAAACAAACAAACAACAAAAAAAAAAGAGCATACTAAATTTCGAGTCATTTGTCCTATCTTTTCAAAAAACCTCAAGATACTACATTCACAGAACCAGAAAACAGGGGAAAGAAATCTTATCACTTATGCTGTGTCTATGATGGTGAAATCCTTGCAGCAGACTGAATCAGGATGTTTTATCTCCAATGAAAAATGATGAAAAACCCAGTTGCCCCAGTGGACATTTAATTGGGTTAGTCTATTAACGTCATACCTTGCCTTTTTCATTATGCTATTATACATTCAGAACTAAAATTAAGGTTAAAAATGAGTTTGTAAACTAATTTTAACCACTCACAAAAACCAAAGGCATAAAGAAGCAATGATCTACTGAAATAGAAAGCTAAGTGAGTAGTAGAGTCAAAAAAGGAACTTACTATAGTCATGGATGAGAGTGTCAAAACTGATACTTTTGTATTTTTAAATGAAGTACTTTTTGATTTAAACAAACAATATTTGTTCTTCTCATGATATCGTAAAGATTTATAATCTAGCTATCCTTTTGTGCTCAATCATGTAGGAAATCCCCCAATGTCAGACTCCCTCCTCTAGAAAAATAAAACTACTCTCTCTTACACACACACATGCACAGTACATGAGGAACTTGACATATTTCTCCATATTGCTTCTAATTCCTAATATAATTTCCATACAACCAACCAGCTACAGTTGTCACTGTGCCTGTAGACTGTGAGTTCCTTGTAATGGAACAAAACTCAGTAGTTGATTTTCTGATAAAAATGGCCATAGACTCTCTGTGAGTATCCTATGTCAGCCTGCTTTTCTCTGTGGGTCATCTGCTGATGCTGGCATTGCTGCTAGGATGAAGCTCAGAATGAAGCATAGGGCCTTGGCATGCAAAGCACATGGGTAAACACAGCATAATTTGGTAAGCATATTTCCTGCAAAATGTTCTGGCTATAGTGGGATAAATATAATGATGGCTAACTACTACCAATTAAGAGCCAATATAGAAAGTGCTGGAGAAAGCCAGCCAAAGGACAGGTCATGACAACCAACAACACTTTCTAGGATACAGAGCCCTAATTTTACCTTTCTTATTTACAGAACTACAATCTTACAAATGATAAGGAAAATAATGGATATAAAAATTGTTAAATTACTAGGGAAAGTTATGTACATATTTATTTTGTTGTCTGAGTTCTACAAAATAAACATTACATTTTCCAGAGGGGGTGAAAATGTAGAATTATGTTAATGAAGATCTCTTTGTTATGGAAAAGTGTTTGCTTGGTTTTCCATTTAATTGTTAAATTTTCCACAATAAATGTGTGGAATTAATTAGGAAAAATAAAAAATATGGGGAAAACTGACAAATGAATACTACATCTAAAAACTCGCTTTATTCATATAAATGTAGAACAATTTGACAGTTACTCTTCTGGTTTTAAGAACTGCTGCCCGCTCTCAGCATTTCCAGCAAACAGCTTTAGAGCAGGTGTACAGGCCGTCCCTCTGAGGGTGGCCCACTGGTAAGCACTCAGCAATGGCTGACTTGCTCTACTTGCCACCTGAGCAGGCAACCCATGGCCAAAGCATCCACACTAATGAGAAAGGGCCAAGGACAGAAAGCTAAGAGCTAGGAGGCTAGAACTTTCAAGAGACCTGGGCAGTAGGGGACACTCAGGATGGCTGAGAGTTCAGCACCTCCATGTCCTAGGAAGGCAGAAAGTTTGTTCCTAGGTGGAAATGCTGTAAAATAGCATTTTCTGGGTGTGGGCAAAGGTATGTCTCTTAAGAGGTCTTGTATTCTTGTCTATAGCTATGTTTCCATCAACTATATCACCATTGTAACAACTACCTCCTTTAGAAAATGGGCAAAAACAAAATGATCACGGACTCCACTGCTGGAAAAAAAAAAACACTATCACTGAGCACAACAGCCTCCATAGTCTCTTTTCAGATACAGACACTCTGAGCCTTGGCTTCTCCATTTCCAAAGCACTGGTGGTAAAAGCAAAAGTAACAGTAACACAGCCCACAAGAGCATAACACTCGGACACATGAGAGCATCATGCTGGATGCGGTTGCTTGGCCTTTTCCTTGGAGTTTGCCCTACTAAAGAAAATAACTACCCTGTCCCCATTCCGGTGCCATCAGTGACTCTGACACAGATCTTTAGTGGGCCAGCCACTCCTACTCCCTAAGCTCTGCCAAGTCAATTTCCTTGACATTAGGTTTAATCAAGAATTCTTATTTTCTCCAACAGAGGGATCTATCTGGCTAGACCAGTCCAGTCTCCAGATCTAAGAGAGTAAGGATTTTTATCTCTTTACATTGTCAGGAAATATGCATTTTTCCCAACACACATACACAAATTTTGTCTAGATTTTGAAAAAAAATAATTAAGACTTTATTAAGAATGACCACCACTTCACTTCACATCATACACACACACACACACACACACAGACACACACACAAAAAAAAAAAGCCTATAATAAAGCATGTGTGGCGTTATATTTTACATTTAATAAAATCAACCTAGAATATCAGAGAACAGAATCATCCATTCACAGTCAAGCCATGAGGGTCAGAGAGTGGTAACTCAAGCCTTTAATCTCCACACAGGAATGACTGCATGGTGACCTGTGACCTACACCTTTAATCTTATCACTTAGGAGACAGAATTTTTTTTTTTTTGTATTTTTGTGAGTCTAAAGTTTAAAAACAAAACAGTAGTAGCTCACACCTTTAAAGTGAAACAACTGGGTAGAGAAAATATTTAAGGCAGGTGTAGGCAGACATTTGGGTATTCTGTAGGAGCAAACAGCCAAGTGGAGGACTCTTGAAGATAGCATTTACCCAGTTCAGGCTGAGAAGTTGGCTGGGTGAAAAGTGACTGTGGGCTGTTTTTTCTCTCTGATATTCCAGCCTTTCCCCAATAGCTGGCTTTAAGTTTCCATTAAATAGCAACTAGAATTTGTGCTTGAAAAGCTAGACAAATGGCATTTTGCCCAGAGCCTTCTCAAAAGAAGCCAAATAATTGAGTGTAACCAGCAAATAGGGAAAGAGAGAGATGGGCAGAAAGCAAGCACAAAACCCTTCAGGAAGTGGCCACACAAAATCCCCAGTATTGTCCAAACTCATCTGATTTCCCAGGCAGTGTGCCAAATAAGGCACAGGCAATTAAGATGAGCTGAGACTTGGTGGGGAGGTGGGGAGGGACCTTTTATGTTACTAAAAGAAAAGTTTGCACTTCAATATGACCATGTCATCTTCATGGTCACTCCATACTATGTGCATTGTGAACGAACGACTATTGCAGAATGCACAGACCACTCGGTATTCTGCAGGACAGACTTATTAAAGTCTTTAAATACCAAGGAGAACTAAAACCTGATGTGTAGTTGGCTGATGAGGAACTGAGAGGTAAGCACAGACAGCATGGGAATGATTGTTGCTTCCCTCTGGGGCTTGTAAAATTACTAGAGATTGGGAACTGCAGGGAATAGACTTTGGGAGAAAGACAGTTGTGTGGGTGCAGCCATTGCCATTATTTATCTGAACACAATATTTTCTCTTTTAATTTCCAGCAATATCAGCTGGATATTTTGAAATAACAAGCACTGTTTGCAGCAGGAAATCAGGTCCTGGCCCTACCCTGATTTCCTGCCACTAGTTTTGTGAGGAGAGTAAATGAAACGTAAGTAATCTAAACTTCATAAAGAAAAAAATGGAAATTACTATTTTGTTTCTTTAACCAAATACATTTAATATTGACCTTACAACGTTGTTCAGCTCTCAGAGCTGGAGCATGTCCTTGAGGAAAGTATTCACATATTTAAACTACTCCTATTGAATATGATTATATGACAAAGCCGTCTCAGTTATATAAAGGCTCTGGCCATACACAACACTGGTGAACCTTGAAAACACATGACAAGTGAAAAACTCTACCCACAAAGGACCATGCATTGAATGCCTTCACATACAAATATCCAGAATGGAGACAGGGGAGATGGCTCAGTGGTTAAGGCACAAACTGTTCTTGCAGAGGATTTGAGTTCAATTCCCAGCACCCAAGGTGGGTGGCTTACAAACACCTATGAATAACTCCAGGGCACCAGATGACTTTTTCTGGCCTCCACTGGTACCTGCACTCATGCCCATACCCACACACAGGCACACACATACATGTAGCTAAAAATACATCTAGTTAAATTAATTTTACAAAAAGGTGGTCTACCAGTGACAGTGATTGATTATCTGGGGCTTCTGGAATCCAGTGGGCATTAAGGCCAAACAAATGGTGTGACTATTAACCAATACATTGTTTCCATTCCAGCAATGGAACTGTTCCACAGCTGATGCAGTGATGTTTGCAAAAGTCTGGAATATACTTAAAGCCTTTGAATTGTGCATTTTAAATAACTTTTTAAAATGGATACATGCATTGTATGTTAATTGTATCTTAAAACTGAGAAATTTGCTAGTAAAATGAGAACGTACTCATTTCACTTAACATACTTAACCTACCTGCAAATGAAATACATTTTCTTAATTACTCTTACAGGCCCCCAGCTCCCTTTTCTCAGTCACATAATTCAACTCTTAAGATCTCTTGTCCTCTACATTCAGAGCTGCACTTTCACATATTTAAACTACAAACTTGCCATACACAAGAATACCCGTGGAACATATTAAAGTATAAAATATGATTCCTGACACCTGAAATAGAAACTGGGAATGTATATTTCTAGAAGCCCCAGGTATGGGCAAGGTAAAGTTTCTGGCAGCTAACGGCTGAACAACACATTCATTTATAACCTAGCATGGGAACTGAGCCTTGGGCTCAGCTGTCCACCACCAGTCCAGCCACAGCCACAGTCCACACCTAGATGTAGTCCTGGAAAGATTCCCTCCTTCTTGTTCTTGTTAGACAAGAAACACACACACACACACATGCGCGAGCACCAACCAACCAGAGACAATGCTCCCACTGAGTAGCCAGAGTCCTGAGATGCTACACTGCTGGGTCACAGGCCAGCCTTCTATACTGGTTCTGCTGCTGAGGGACCTACCAACAGACACTGGTGAGATAAAAGCAAACTCAATTAAGCACCAATCTTCACTTGGCTGTTCCCACTGCAGAAAGAACAATTCATAGGGAGAGCTTAAAGAACTACAAATAATTATTGGGGGAGGAGTGAGAGAGTCAAGTTGACATTTTAATCTCCAAACAAGAGACACACAGAGAAAAGCAACTGGGCAATAATTCTAGAGGCCAAGAATCCCTAATGCCTCCTTGTATGGTGTTGATTGTCCTGGCCAAGGCCATAATCACCTCATCCTCTTCCTGATGGGTGTGAGAGAGCAAGATCAGTCCCCCAAAAAGTCAACCAACTCATTTTGTGAAGTGCTGAAAGACTTTTTTATTTCCTGACTCAAGGATCAACCCGCTTGTGTGTCAATGTCCTGTAAGATCATGAGTTTAATAATGAGGAGCTTTGCCAACAGCACTGAATTCACACACATCTGAAGTACATCATCCCAATTACATGAGAATCCAAGGTATCTGAGCACACTGCAGGCAGAAGGAAGAGAAGCCAGTAAAGTTCTAAGTGCCATTCCTTTTCCATTAACTTGTAGTGCCCTGAGAATGGGAACAAATATAACTCAATGCAAAATACATTTCAGTTTCCAGGAACATTTTCAACCAAGAGCAAAAAGGGTAAAAGAATCAAAATTCACCAATTGTCTATTCTTTATCCATTGTCACATATCTATCCATGAAAGGAGCTACTACTATAACCATGAAATTATTCAAGAAATACAGAATTTAGGATATAGCTCTCTTTTTAAAAAAAGACCTAAAAATAAACTTAAAGGGTTTTAGAAGTCTAACATTCCAATTTGTATCACAAAGTACACTTAAAATCAGATATTCTGTGGGTCTATTTCCCATTCCAAAATGATAGTTAAATTTTGTGAAATAAAAGAAAGAAAGAAGGATGAAGCTGGGAAGCTTCTGCAAAGCCAAGGACACTGTCAATAGGACAAAACGACAGCCTACAGAATGGGAAAAGATTTTCACCAACCCTACAAGTGACAGAGGACTGATCTCTAAGGTATATAAAGAGCTCAAGAATTTAGATCCCAAAACCTTGAATAACCCTATCAAAAAATGGGGTTCAGATCTAAAAAGGGAATT
>PVIH01029595.1:0-13392 GCA_004025045.1 Sigmodon hispidus
CAGCTTTAAACCCCAGGTTCACCACTCAGCTACTGCCACGTGGGCCTCTACCATAGGGCCACGCAAACGGAAGCAAGCGAGTCAGCTCCGCACAAACCATATTTGGAATTGTTTGTCGGAGGAGCGCTCGCCGTCGGGGTGGCGGAAGGCGGAAGCCAGCGCCATCTTTAAGGCGCGGCACTCACGCAGCTCCCAACAGAGGGGAAACTAGAAAGATTCATGGTGGACACAGGGGTGAAAACTTCCATTCTGCTGATATCAGATGGACCATGTCTGGCCCCTGAGCCAGCACCTGAGAAATGGTTGCAAATGTTTCCCCTAGCATGGACTGAGACTGGAGGCATGAGACTAGCAAAGCACAAAATATATGTGAAGGTCTGGGCAGATATGGACCCAGTCAAAGTTCAACACTACCACATGTCTCAAGAAGTGAACAAGGGAATAACCCCCCCACACACATTAACCCTTGGGGTGCTAAAGCTGGTTCAGTCTTCCTGGAACACCCCATTGTTACTGGTCAAAAGCCCCATGCTAAGACTACTGACCTGTGCAAGACCTGAGAGAGGTAATTAAAGGGTGGTAGACATACATGCTACTGTGCCCAACCCTTATATCCTAATGAGTACATTGCTTCTGAACCAGCAATGGTATTCAGTTCTGAACCTAAAAGATGCCTTCTTCAGCCTGCTCCTGACTCCCAAGAGCCAGCAATATTTTGCCTTTAAGTGGCACAATCTAGAAATCAGAATCAACAGCCAGTGACTTGGACTAGATTTCTCCAAGGACTCAAGAACTCCCCCACCATCTTTGATGAGGCCTTTCATGATGATCTAAGTGAGTACAAAACCCAGAACCTTGATATAAGCTTGTTGCAATGTGTAGATGACTTGCTGGTTGCAGCTATTGATAGAGTGACCTGCAGAAAAGAAACTGAGAACTTGCTATGGGCCCTGAAGACTTGGGTTATCAAGCCTCTGCCAAGAAGGCTCAGATCTGCAGGTCAAAGGTAATGTACCGGGGGTATGTTCTTGAAGGAGTCCAGAGATGACTTTCAGATGCCTGCAAGGAGACACTGTTAAAAATACTCACTCCTCGTACTGTCAAACAGGTGAGAAAATCCTGGGCACATTTGGGTTCTGCCACCTATGGTTTACTGAGTTGTCTAAGCCTTTATATGAAGCCACCAGAAAAACATCTGACATCACATGGAAGAAAGAAAGACAGAGGATGTTTGATGCCCTGAAGCAGAAAGTCATAGAGGCCCCGGCTCTTGGACTGCTTGAAATAAACAACCTCTTTTACCTGTTTATAGATGAGAATAAAGGGATAGAAAAAAGAATACTCACTCCGACCATAGGGCCCTGGAAGAGACTTGTGGCATATGTATCCAAGAAATTGGATCTTGTGGCCCAGGATGGGCTCCTTGCCTGTATATCATAGCTGCAGTGGCAATACTGGTTGGTCAAGGACACTGATAAACTAACTTTAGGGCAAAACGTAAGCATTGTCATCCTTCATGCCCTGGGGGAAGTCCTTAAGCAGCCACCTGAAGGTTGGCTAAGCAATGCCAGAATGACTCATTATCAATCCCTACTTCTTAACCCCACCAGAATGACATTCCAGGTGCCTGCGGTCCTTAACCCAGCCTGCTGCCAGACCCTGACCTCAAGGCACTGCTTTATGACTACACAGAATTGTTGGCTCAAGCCCACTGCATCTGCCCAGACCTGCTAGACTCATTGTTGCCAGATGCAGAGGAAACCTGGTTTACAGATGGCAGCAGTTACATGTATACTCTCAGGGCAGCAATAAGCACCACTTCAAGTGTCATTTGGGCAGAACACCTACCAGCCGGGACCTTCACCCAAAAAGCAGAATTGATTGGCTTAATCAAGGCTTTGAGTGAGACTAGGGAAGAGGAAAAAGCTGAATATCTATATAGATATTAGATATGCCTTTACTGCTGCATATATCCATGGGGCTATGTACAGCAAAAGAGCCTTGCTGACAGCAGAAGGGAAGACAATCAAAAATAAACAGGAGATTGTGGCACTCCTGCAGGCTTTATGGGAACACATGAAAGTGGCTATTATCCATTGCCTGGGGCACCAAAAAAGGACAGGGCTGATTCAGACAGGCAACAATCTGGCAGACCAGACAGCCAGAGTGGTTGTCCTGGTGTCCACTCTGAAGGTATCCCAAGTCTTGATGAATCCTGGAGCTAGAAGTCTGTTGCAGACCCCTCAATACACTCCAGCTGACTTAGCCTGTATCTGTACCTTTCCAATGGCTCACATAACAGAAGACTGGTGGAGAACAGAAGATCATCCTACAAAGAGAGACAGGACTGGTGATACTCAGAAAGATTCACCAATCATTCCATCTCGGCATCCAAAGGATGCAAACTATTCTAAGACAGGTCAGTGTAAAACTATAAATGGTAGCCAAGCTATTGAAGAAATAGTATTCTAATACCATGCCTGCCCCATGAATAATGCTTTGCCAACCCCTTCCAGACAAAAGGGGACTTGACCATGTGCATACTGGGAGGTGGATTTTACTGAAGTCAAGTCAGAAAAACATGGATAAAAATACTTGTTAGTGTTTATAAACACTTTCTTTGGATGGACTGAGGCATCCCCAACTGAGCATGAGACCACAAATGTAGTGGCAAAGAAACTGATAGGGGAGATCCTACCCAAGTACAGTTTTCTAGTCATGATAGGGTTGGACAATGGCCTTGCTTTCATCTATCAGGTAAGCCAGGGAGTAGCCGCTGCACTGAGGACTGATTGGAAGCTTCATTGTGCTTATGGACCCCAGAGATCAAGACAAGTAGAAAGGATGAATAGAACTTTAAACAAGACCTTGGTTAAAATTAGCCTTGGAATCTGACACAGACTAGGTGACTCTTCTCCCCTTTGCCTTATTTAGGCCATGTAATTTGCCCTATCAGATTGGGCTTACCCCCCTTTGAAAACTATGTATAAGAACCCCCACCTATGATACCCAGCTTGCAGACTGAGCTGGTCGCCTCCCTGGATGATGCTGTTCAGAAACTCTGAAACACCCACCAGGACATACGGTCAAAATTTCATGCCATTTATGAGACTGCGTCTACCCCAACCCACCCATCCCCAGCCCCCCCCCATATAGGTTACATTAGGTATTTAAAAAAAGAGGAATAAACACCAGGGAAGCACTTCCATTTTGAGCAACTTCCTAACCCCAGCTTGAAATAGGCCTGAGTTTCAAATTTACTGCTGACGTAGGTTCCAAGGACTTGAAAGTACAAAGACAGAATGTCCCAACACAGGAGATAGCCTAGGGCCATCTGATAGCAACTGGTCAATCACAGAATATCCCAGCACAGAAGATAGTGTGTGTATATACATACATATA
The DNA here is from genome assembly GCA_004025045.1 of Sigmodon hispidus. Taxonomy (NCBI): domain Eukaryota; kingdom Metazoa; phylum Chordata; class Mammalia; order Rodentia; family Cricetidae; genus Sigmodon; species Sigmodon hispidus. The sequence goes on from PVIH01029595.1 coordinate 3,403, forward strand.
TATATATATATATATGTATATATATATATATATATATATATATAAAAGCTTGGCAAACAATCGGATAAACTGAAGGCTAAGATAAGAGAGGAATCCTGTAAAGTTGCTAAAAATGAGCTAATCAGAATTGTACCTGTTCTGAGACCCCTAATTGATATGTAACTTTGTGGGGTTTGCCTTTAAAAACTGAGCTTGTAAGAGAAACAGGTATCTCCTCCAGCCTCCGCTGCATCAGTGTGATTTGATGATGTCCCTGCCGCAGCTTGTACTGTTCAATAAAACTTGCCTTTGCATTTTGGAGACTTTGAATTTCTTGTGGTCTCTGCAGGGGGTGGGGGTGGGACTTGCTACCAGGGCCTGGCAGCAGTTCATCAGAACACAGATGAGTCCAGAGGAAATGAGAACTTCTGCATTTTAAGAAGAGCTGTAGATTTTATGTCTATCTTAACCAGTTCAGACTGGTCTAGCACAGAATGTACTGGGCAATTTAAATAAGTGTCTCTCACAGTTCTAGAGCCACTGCCCAGCTGCCAGTGGATTTTATGCTTTTACATACTATAGAAAGCAGACAAATAGGGCCAGGGCCTGCTCAGATTTTCTTCTCATGCAGACATTAACCCCAGCATGAGCCTCTGACCTCCTGATATAGCTGCCTCACCAGGCTCTATCCTCACATCTATAAGGAAGGACACCACATTTAGCCCACAGCAGAGTACTAGGTGACATGTGGTTATTTTGCAATCACTTTAGAAATAGGTGGGTCTGCTAACACTCAGATTACATTGCTTAAACTGTGGCTTCTCTGGAGTTACTGAGCACACATTTACTCAGGAGGAGTTGGCATTCATGAAGGATACTCAGAGAACTCGATGGACATACAGGCAAGGGAAGAGTAGGTGGAGTACATAATACCTGGTCCTCTCAGAGTGGAAATAAGAAAAAAAATGGGGCAAAATGAGTAAGACATTTGGGAAATACAAAACCGGAAACACCCATACGAATAGACTTGTCAAGCCCTTTCAGTGAGCAATAGACCCTCTCAAAACTTCTATAGCCACCCCTTTAAGCAATGTGACATCTATAATTTGTATTTCAGATAATATGCTTGGCACTTGCTCTGAAATGTCTTATGTTACTGTCTATTTCATAAGATAGTCAGGAGATACACTGATAGTATCTCTAAACAAGGAGGAGATGTAAACTGACTAGCATTTCAGGTCATGTGTTTGATCACTGTGACCTGATCAATTACTTTGCACCCTGATGAAGAGGCTATTGTCAGGATCATCATCATCATTATCATTTATCTAAATACTATAGCTCTTTTCTATCCCTGTATTTGTGGTAGAGCTGGGAAATGCTATGTAAACTCTTCAAAGCTTTAGAGCTGCTCTTGGATGTATATGATCCCTCTCCCCACTCTCTTTAATAATATATTAATTCCATTTTTCTTAAAAACAGAATTTCAGGATTGAATTGAAAATGTAAAAATGACAAGATTTGATAATGCCTGTGTTGAGTGCTTCTAGTCTCAAAGTCACAAGCCTATATGTTTTGGAGCAGTTTATATGTGCCATCCACGTAAGATCATGGGAGATAAATGTGGTAAGGTATTTATATTCTAAAAAATCATAGCCCTTTGTGAAATGGTAACAAAACAATGATAAATTAAGTGAGTTGACCTCCAAATTTATCTTCAGATAATGAGATTAAGTGTACAGGTCTCCATACTCTAGGCAAACATTTTTAAGTATATCAAGTTCAAGGTCATTTCATTTTCCTTTCAACCTGGGAGATGCTGCTCAAAATGTAAATAGGTTTTCTTAGTTTCTCCTCCATATTTGTCCTCCCTACAATGTACACAATAGTCATAAGAGCTCTCATTGTTTGAGTGGAATATAAAATAGCAATTTTAAATGATTAAAAAAGGAGTCATTTTTAAAAATAATTACTATCATTAGTTTTTTATTGGAGAATAAGAGAGATAAATATACTGAGAATCAATAGAAGCCTTGCCCCATAGTCTCTAAGCCTTATTTATCTGGGAGTTGTTTATCTCCCTGAGTCCTCTCTCAGAGGAAAGAATAATAATTATTGCTTAATTATAGCAGGAGTGAATTTTATCTTCCAGTTCTAAAACAAAATGACTCATAGCTCTTTTTTTATACAATGAATGTCTCTGGAAAGAAAGTATCTTTTAAACGCTAACATGTAAAACTGAAGTGATTTCTTAGTTACAAGAAAAGAAGGCTTCTGTAGTGGATCAAGTCCTCACTTTAAAGACATGTCACCAAAAGACACATTGCCCCCCAGGGACTGTCTTAGTTTTCTTTTTTGTCGCTCTGATAAAATACCCTGACCAAAGCAACTTAAGGAAGAGTAGGTTTATTGGATTCACAATACTAGGTTATAATCTATCACTAAGGTGAATTCATGATGGCAGGAATCTGAAGCATCTTGTTACATTACATCCACAGTTAAGACCAAAGAGCAGTGAATTAATGTATATATGCAAGCACTCAGCTCACTTCTTTACCCTTAATATAATCCAAAATCCCTTGGCCAGTGAATGGTGCCACCCATAGTAGGCTGGTCTTCTAGACTCAACTAAGGCAACCGAGATAATCCTTCACAGATAAGGTGAGGTCCTGACTTTCATCATGACTACGTAAAGTTGAGAGTTAATACTAACCATTACAGGGGCCATACTTCTGCTCCTCGTGACTGACTGTATAAGCTCAGGAGAAATCAGTTTCTTTCTGTCTGAACTATGCCTTACTTGGTTTTACTCATCTGTAGTACCCCAAGGCATATTTGTGTCCATAACAGATCTCTGTGCTGGTCTGAGCAGATGCTTGGTTACTGCACACCTATCATTGAGGAGCCTGGAACTTAGACCCATTAATTATCTCATCTCAGTTTCTTACATCCATGGATCTGTCAGCTCCAATGGATCTTCAAGCCACTGCCTCTCTGAAGTTTCATCAGAGAAATTTAAATGTCAGCCACCCTGCTTTGACTATATGAGAAAATCCTGGTAAGATCACCTTACTCAGTTTTTAGGAAGTGGGGTAAGGATCAGAAATAAATACAGGACAGTGAAAAGTCTTCCCTCTGTTTGCTATTTCCTGGTCTTGTCCTTATTGGAATATACTATTGGTGGAAATTAGATTATCCTGAATATTTCTGCATTATCTTGTCATTTGAGATGAACTCTTTGAGTCTATGTGTTTTTTTCTCATCTGATCATATGTCAAGCTTTCTGGGAGGGAGGAAAAAAATTTGCAAGTTGATTAAAAAAAGGGAATGGGCAGATTAGGACCTACAGAGAACTTTATAGAATCATGATTTTTAGACTTCATTAAAATCAGGTTGAACTTTATTTCTGTGTTTGAAGGATGGTAAGAAAGTCCTTTATGATGGATATGAGTGCTGATTTTATAATTCCAGAAAGATCAAGAGAGCCAACATGCTCTACAACACAACACCTGAGCCTACTTTTAGTATGTTAGTGTAAATTCCAGAATACAGGTAACAAGGCAAAATAAGTTACTTTGTATTTTTTATTATTTTTTAAAAATCAGTATAAAACATTATATAAAAAGCAAAACATCCATGATAGCTAAAAAAAAAAGCAATAAAACTTCTCTTTTCTCTAAAATACATGAAACATAAAAAATAAAATCTAAAGCTCTTCAATCCAGATTAGGCTCAGCTACAGATGAAGAAAGCACAGTAGGTCACAGTTAATACCCACGACTGCACTATGGCCACCACAAATTCCTGCTAAGCAGCCCTTCTACAGTCAAACCAGAAGTTTTGTTTTGTTTTGTTTCTTTCTGTTTTGGTGTGTGTGTGTATGTATATGTTTTAAATCACCTCATTCACCCATCATCTTTCAATGAAATAATGTTTTTGCTTAAAGTTCACTAATGAGTGAGTACATCCCCTGCTTATCTTTCTGGGTTTATGAGACCTCACTCAGGAGGATATTCTCCAAATCCATCCATTTGCCTGCACATTTTAGGGTATCATTTTTTTCTTACTCCTGATTAGTACTCCATTGTGTAGATATACCACAGTTTGTTAATCCATTCTTCAGTTGAGGGGCATCTAGGTTGTTTCCACGTTCTTGCTATTAAAAATAATGCTACTATGAACATAATTGAACTAATGCTTTTGGGATGTGAATGTGCATCTTTCACAATAATGGTATTGCTGGATCCTTGGGGAGAGAGATTTCGAGTTTTCTGAGAAACCTCCATACTGCATTCCAGAGTGGCTGAACAAATTTATACTCTCATCATCAATGGAGGAGTGTTCCCCTTGCTCTGCATCCTCTCCAGCATAGACTGTCATCTGTGTCTTTGATATTAGCCATTTTGACAGGTGTAAGGTGGTATCTCAAAGTTGTTTTGATTTGCATTTCTCTAATGGCTAATGATGTTGAGCATTTTTTTCATGTACCTTTTAGACAATTCTTCTACTGAGAATTCCCTTTTTAGTTCTGAACCCTATTTTTTAATTGGATTATTCAAGGTTTTGGGCTCTAGTTTCTTGAGTTCTCTATATATTTTAGAGATCAGTCCTCTGTCACTTGTAGTGTTAGTGAAAATCTTTTCCCATTCTGCAGACTGTCATTTTGTTTTAATGACTGTGTCCTTGGCCTTACAGAAACTTCTCAGTTTCAGAAGGTCCCACATATTGATTGTTGTTCTTGGTATCTGTGCTACTGGTGTTATATTTAGGAAGTGGTCACCTGTGCCAATGGGTTAGAGGGTATTTCCCACGTTCTTATCTGTCAAGTTCAATGTAGCTGGTTTTATGTTGAGGTCTTTGATCCACTTGGATTTGAGTTTAGTGCAGGGTTTCAGGCTTGGATCTATTTGTATTTTTTTTACATGCTGCCATTCAGTTATGCCAACACCATTTGTTGAAGATACTATCTTCTTTCTATTGAATATCTTTGACCTCTTTGTCAAAAAACAGGTGTTCATAGGTGTGTGGGTTAATGTCGGGGTTTTCAGTTAGATTCCATTGATCTGAAGGTCAGTTTTTATGCCAGTACCAGGCTGTTTTTATTATTGTAGCTCTATAGTATAACTTGAAGTTGGGGGTGTTGTTGCATCCTGAGGTTCTTTTGTTGAGCAAAATTGTTTTGGCTTTCCTGTTATTCCAAATGAAATTGAGTAATGTTCTTTCAAGGTCTGTAAAAAACTGTGTTGGGATTTTGATAGGAATTGCATTCAATCTGTAGATTGCTTTTGGTAAGATTGCCACTTTCACTATGTTGATCCTACCTATCCAGGAGCATGGGAGAGCTTTCCATTTTCTGACATCCTTTTCAATTTCTTTCTTCAATGATTTAAAATTTTTGTCAAACAGATCTGTTAATTCTTTGATTATAGTTACACAAAGGTATTTAATGTTACTTGCAGCTATTATAAAGAGTGATGTTTCCTTTATTTCTTTTTCTGCCTGTTTGTCTTTAGTGTATAGGCTACTGATTTCTTTGAGTTAATCGTGTATCCTGCTACATTGCTGAAGGTGTTTTTCATCTTTAGAAGTTCCCTGGTAGAATTTTGTGGGTTGCTTATGTATACAACCATATCACCTGCAAATAGAGATAGTTTCACTTTCTTTCCAATTTGTATCCACTTAATCTCCTTTTATTCTCTTACTGCTTTAGCTAAAACTTCGAGAACTATATTGAATATACAAGGGGAGTGGAGACAGCCTTGTCTAGTTCCTTGATAACTTTCTGGTCAATGAGAGAGACTAATTATAATAACAAAGGGGAAAATGGTGCACAGAGCCAGAGGAACAACACCCAAGTTTTACCTCAGCCTTCTACAATGTGTGCTGTGCTGTCCTCTACACACAAAGAGACAGACAAACAGACACACAGACAGACAGAATGATAACAAGGAATAGAAATAAGTGTGTCATAGATGTCTGCACACCCACACACAGAGACAGACAGATAGACAAACAGAATGATAAGAAGGAATGTCATCAATACTGGTACAGACACACAGACATACATGTGCAGACACACACAAATACATACCCACTCATTACAAATCAGTAAAATTGATCTGTTCTAAAATGCAGCTTCTAAAAATGGTTTGCCTATGTTTAGTGCACTAAGGATCAACTGTGGATGAATACATAAATATCCTCTCTCCAAAACAGACAAAATATATCTTGTCCAGTACACACGCAAGTTCTTAGCTGATATGTATACAGTAACCAAACTCCTTGATAGCTAAGACTCTTTTCCTGGAAAACAAGAAGCTGTTTATAACACTTGTTCTCTGTGGCAAGTCTAATTTTAACAGCATTTTCTCAAGAGAATAGAAAAAAAATGCACCACTTCATTTCCTCCTTGACCCACTTTAACACATTCTGCTCTACTTAACATTTCCCTTCCTTTGCGTTCTTACCCTTGTATGTTATCAAAGTTGCTGGGCTAGAGAAAACAAACTGAGTTTATTTTCTGGCTTCTTCCCTGGAAAATGGTAACAAAACCTGACCATAGCTATACACCATGTCTTTGTGCATAAAGATGGTAGTCTTCCAGTAAAGCTTCCAATACTCCTCTGGCACACAAAGAAGGAAATGCAAATCCTCTACTCCAACTACCTCCTTATAACAACCCACACCTCTATCTGGTGAAGCTTGACCTTACCTGATATCATTTCAAAAGACTGGAGTCGATGCTGTTTGCTCTGCCTCCTGCAGGTGATACTCATGGCAGACAGGCTGGGGTAGCAGTGCTAAATTCCCTCAGTGATAGCAGCTGAAGCACACAGCTTTGTTAAAGAACCAGGAGGAGAACCAGGTTGTATGACCCCTAGGTCAGTGCTCAGTTCCCAGTCTGCCATGTATCTGCTTCCTGTGATCGCGTTCCCCCTTCCCTCTGCATGCTGAGACCAGACCTAGAGCAATGACTAGACTCTGACAAATCCCTCCAGAGAAGGCCTGCTTTCTGACTGAACTATGCCTTTCTCTGGTGTGCTCTTCTCAAATGGGATAGTGATTTCCTAGGGCTAGTGTGCCAATGACAGCAAATTCTCCATTACCATTCCTTGTTATTCTTTGCTACTTGTGAAGTATAGCCTACTGTTTATACCCTTGATGTCATCTTAGAGCTTGCTAGAAATGCAGATTCTCAGGATTAACCAGCACTGGCCAATCAAAGTCTGTATTTTATTACAACTCTTAGGTGATTGATTCATTATAGTTTAAAATGTTTTGATCACATTGCTTGCAAAAGTCTCATACCCACTGACTCCAGTTTAAAAATACCACTGGCAAGGTGTTCCAAAAGATCACTTAATGAACAGTGTGAGTTCATCCCACCAGTCCCAAGTCACACCTGGAGAGGACTCTGAGCCTCATCATTGCAATTAATGGGATCCTTGGGAGCCTTGAAATGTCTTCAGAATGCCATGACATACATGTCAGATGGTACCCCAGGAGACTGCTGAGTGAGGCCTGACTTGGAAAAGACATTAATTCCTTACCTCTTCGTGAGTGAACATCTAGCACTTCCTGGAAAAGACACCCCCTCTCCGATTAATGAAAGTGAATCAGGGAAGAACAGAAAGTTTTAGCAACCCGAGACGGTACTTGATTTGGAGAACACACAAACCCATCTTCTCATAATGCACTTGGCAATGGTGGACTCCTGCTTACCTCAAGGTGTATGTTCTGCTCCGAACAATGGAAGTGTTTTTCCTTCCCTAACAACCATCCCAATTCCGCCTGTAAGCCTAGCCAATACTCTTTCTTTGCTCAGCCTGCCTTGCTTGTGAATAGGCTTTTTTCCTTTTTGGTAATTTGCAATTTGTGTGTGCTTCTCAGTCTCAAATCAAGCTTTTTCCAAATATATCTAGGTACAGAAGGAAGACAGCTAATGCAGCCTTTTGAGTGCATGGACAATGAAACTAACAATGTGTGCTGAGTGAACTTTCAGGAGGAATTTGCTATTTACAATCTTCTGCCTTATGTGTAATTAAACATGCACATGATTGAAATCAGAATAATCATGTGAAATGAACAATTACTTAACCAAATCTTTCAATCCAAAGGAATTGCAATGGTACACTACCTAGCAACAAAACTCCTTCCCCCAAAATCCCACTAGGTGCCGGTGGGTACTTAGAACTCATGTGGCTTGCTGTCACTCTTGACTGTGTAGCCATAATATGGTTTTGTTTGTTACTAAGGTTCTCTTGCTAATTTGCAATTTTTATGCATCCTTATTTTAATTATTTGATTAAGATTTCAAACAGCTAGGAACACAGAGTCCAGACATGGGCTAGCAATAACAAAACATCCTCTCAACTAATTTTAGCTGCTTTCTTCTCTCTTTCCAAGCAGTCATGTTCATGCATTGTTCCACAGGCCAGAGTTCCTGGTTTGCAGTTTATAATTCAAATCTATTTAATGTTACAACAACAAAGAGAAATGAAAGCTGCATCATGCTGAACACAATCAGACAAAGGAATACCAGGGCCTGTCATGTTCAGAAGAAAAAGCAAAAGATGTGTAAGTTCTTACAAAGTTAGGGAATGAGCCTAATAAAAACTGCACTCCTTAAATATAGAAGAAAGAAATGAAAATCTCCTGCCAGCCCTGGAAAGGCCAAGTCTCTAAGCTCTTGAAAGCTGCAGCACCCTGTGGTCCCAGCCAGGGTCAACACAATGATATGCTCATTTTATTGCTATTCCAGTTGACTTTCAAAGCATGTCTTTTCTCCCCCTTGTAATAGCATGTTCTGATAGATGCAGCATTAAAGATTACCACAAGACTTGAATTGTAAAACTAGCCATGTTTATTTCATTTTGATTTTTGCTTCCCAGGTGCTCTGTGCCTCAACCCTACTTTTCACTTTAGGTGGAATATATTTTTGAGATTTCAGGCACTCTGTGAAACATTCCTAATAGGAAAGATGGTGTGACACTGGTTTCTTGTGCCAGCTACTTACCATCAGAGCCTCGGGAGGCAGTGGAAGTAGGAACTTCTTTATCTTAAGGCAGCAGCAACTTTCAGTTCTAGGGTTTCGAACATCTAAGACATTTCCACTGTGTCCATTCTCACACCTGGAATCCCCTGTCCCCACCTCACTCCTTCCCTTCCATGATGGTCATCTTTTCTGTCATTGCCTCCTGGGCTGAGATTAAAACACTAAGTCATGATCTAGATTCAGGCAACCATCTGAGAAATGTCAGAAATAGTATCTGTGAAAAAGGAGGAAAGAACCAGGTGTGAGTGTTCATATATATAATCCCAACTCTTGAGATGTCAAGGCAGACAGTGATTGTGTATTTGAATTAGAGAATGAGACCTTATATACAAACATACATACATACATACATACATGTGTACATACATACATATATGGATACATACATACATACGTACATACATAGTAGTGGAAAAAACAGACTGTCAACTGAGCCCTTAGCGTACCCCCAGAGAAGCTTAAATCCCAGACAACAAGGCTGAGATGTCTTAAACTGGAGGAAGGGGCCTCTCTCCTGGTCTTTCCCATGTAGAATGCACACTGATCCAGAGTGGGAGGATATCCTAAGGCAAGAAGAGTGTTCAGAAGTGGGCAATTTTCATGGAGAGGTCTGTGTGTATGCTATCAGGAATCTGTAGCCACTGGATCTGTGAGGATGTTGCTGTAATAAATGGAAATTTTGAACCCAATCTACTTGCAAACTTTCAAATAGTCCCTGTATTATAAAATGAATACATAGTGTAATGAGTTATCGATATCCTAAAGATATAAAAAGCCATTTTAATCCTTAAGTTAACATTGTTTTTATAGCACAATGATGTGGGGGATATGGGGGTGTGAGGGGTGTTGAGGTGTAAGAATGTGAGGTCTGGGGAGGTATGGAGGTATGAGGGGTGTGGGGTGGGGTTTCAGGTATGGGAATGTGTGGGGTATGGGAGTGCGTAGAGTGTGGGGTA
>PVIH01029596.1:0-13391 GCA_004025045.1 Sigmodon hispidus
GAGACCTTGAATAAGGATATATAGGGAAAGCTGAACACAAAGAAAATATATGTGTAGCAATCTTATTTGTATTTCTACCCTTGATAAGCCATGCTTATGATTCTTATCCTCTGTATAGTTATTGTTAACTCTTCTGCATTTTAAATTCTTTTTACTGTTTTTTTTGATAAATACAAAATAAAGAAGAAAAAAAAAAGAAGAAAAAAAAATAAGGTGAATGGCTATTCCTATAGACAGGGAGGGGAACAGATGCCATGCTTGATTCTGAACACTTCCACCAGAAGCAAGATCTTGGAAATCATTTCTTCAGGTAGTGGTTTTCTGTCCACATGATGGCACTGTTGCACTATGTAATACTGTGCTGTTGCCTGGCTATGAGGGTGAATATTGATAAGGACCAAGGGTCACCTTTTCTTACCCTGTTAAGTAACAACGAACTATGGCTGTATGTCTCTACTTGGAGGAACTGTCTTTCACCCCAAGCATAAAGCTTACAGTGTTTGAAGAGGTCAGCAGAAAGCTGTGACGTCTGAGTCTCATTGTCTGTCACAAGGATGCCAAGAAAGGGAAGGGTGAGTCCCATAGATCAGTGCACCAGAAAGGGGTTGGAAAGCTTGTTCCTCCCCTCTGGGAAAATGGGCCTAAGTAGTGAGACATCTACTCCTCTTTCAATAAACCCCGGGGATAGGCAGAGGGATTTCCTGCCACTCATAGATTAGAGAATCATCAAATGGTCTTCATGTTCTGTTTAATTTTTTCCATGGAAGAAACTGAAGAATGCAGGTGTGGACACATGTGACATCTAATGCAAACATGTGTGTCCAGGCAAGTCTCATTTTAAAATGATTAGCAGCCTCCTGGAAGTGAGACTAAACCCCGCATTACATCCGGGAACACACCATTAACATTGCCTTCAGTTTGGATGTGACTCAGGTTCTGACAACTCTAAAACAAACTCTGGCACAATTTGTCGTGTTTTGAGAAGCAGGGAAGTCAAAGTGAGTAATTTTTTATTTTTATCTTTTAAGAATTAAACACAAATGGCAAATTCTTAACCAAATTAAACAAAAAGGGAAGACTTACTTCAATAAAACTAGAAATTGAAACACAAACATTATAATGAATGAAATTTCTGAAAATCATAAGGACATACATTATAAATTTATTTCAATAAATTGAAGATTCTGAAAAAAAACTGGTGAGTTTTTAGATAGTAAAATTAAACCTAAATTCAATGAGTGATTTTTAACAAATGCATGCTTTGTAAACTTGAAATACTTAAAATACTAATAAAAAATCCATACTAAAAATAAAAAACAGCAATAATAAAAATGAACACAAAAAATATGAACTTACTATTAAATTCTACAATAACTTAAAGAACTATGACAAATACATATCACATTATTCCATAAAACTTAAAAAAAATAAACCAAGCCTTTAAAAGTGACAAAGTCAGTTAAATCCTGATATTAATCATAGTATTTCTTTTTCCCTTTTGTTTTTTAGATTTTTTTCATATATACATTTATTATTTGGTGTTTTTACATCATGCACCCCACCAAACTCAGAAATCAGACATCTTAGTATCACATCCACTCTTATGATCTCCCCATTTACAAAAATACCCATTCAAGCTGCTCATTTCCTTACTGGGGCATAATTACACTCCCTGTGGCCAGACCTTAAAGAAAACAAGTCTTTCCTTACCCACCCCTCTGCTAGAAGCCATCAATGCAGACATGAGGCATTGTGTCATTTGGCTATATTCTGGTCTTGAGTTCTTGTGTACAATGATCTGTCTCTCTTTATATACATATATATATATATTCTTTTCTATCAAGTTCAGTGTAGCTGAGTTTATGTTGAGGTCTTTGATCCACTTGGATTTAAGTTTGGATCTATTTTCATTTTTCTACACACTGCCATCCAGTGATTCCAACACCATTTGTGGAAGGTACTATCCTTTTTTCATTGAATATATTTGGCCTCTTTGTCAAAAATCAAGTGTTCATAGGTGTATGGGTTAATGTCTGAGTCTTCAATTCTATTCCATTGATCCACAAGTCTGTTTTTATGCCAGTACCAGGCTGTTTTTATTACCGTAGCTCTATAGTATAACTTGAAATCAGGGATGATGATGCCTCCTGAGGTTCTTTTGATGAGCAAAATTGTTTGGCAATCTTGGCTTTCCTATTATTCCCAATAAAATTGAATATTGTTCTTTCAAAGTCTGTAAAAAATTGTGTTGGGATTTTGATGGGAATTGCATTGAATCTGTGGATTGATTTTGGTAAGATTGCCATTTTCACTATATTGATCCTACCTATCCAAGAATGTGGGAGAAATTTCCATTTTCTTATATCCTCTTCAATTTCTTTCTTCAGAGATTTAAAATTTTTGTCAAATAGATCTGTTACTTCTTTGGTTATAGTTACACCGAGGTATTTAATGCTATTTGCAGCTATTATAAAAGGTGATGTTTCCCTTATTTCATTTTCAGCCCTTTTATCTTTAGTGTATGAGAGGGTTGCTGATTTGTTTGAGTTAATCTTGTATCCTGCTACATTGCTGAAGGTGTTTATCAGCTGTAGAAGTTCCCTGGTAGAATTTTGTGGGTCAGTTGTGTATACAATCATGTCATCTGCAAATAGAGATATTTTGATCTCTTCCTTGCCAAATTGTATCCCCTTAATCTCCTTTCGTTTTCTTATTGCTTTAGCTAAAACTCTGAGAACTCTGTTTAATAGATAAGGGGAGAGAGGACAGCCTTATCTAATTCCTGATTTTAGTGAGATTGTTTTGAGTTTTTCTCCATTTAGTTTGATGTTGGCTGTTGGCTTTTTGTAAATTGCCTTCATTATATTTAGGTATTTTCCCTGTATTTCTGCTCTCTCCAGGACTTTTATCATAAAGTAGTGTTGCATTTTGTTGAAGGCTTTTTTACCATCTAAGGAAATGATCATGTGGGTTTTTTCCTTCAATTTGTTTATATGATGAATGATATTTACAGTTTTCCACATGTTGAACCATCCCTGCATTTCTGGGATGAAGGCTACTTGATCGTGGAGGATGATATTTTTATTTGTTGTTGTATACGGTTTGCCAGAATTTTGTTGAGAATTTTTGCATCAGTGTTCATGAGAGAAATTGGTCTGTAATTCTCCTTCTTTGTTGTGTCTTTGAGTGGCTTGGGTATCAAGGTTATTGTGGTCTCATAAAAAGAGCTTGACAAAGTGAGTCATTTTTATAAGAATAGAAGAGAGAGTGAGTGGGCTGCCACTGTCTGAAGTGGAGGGTATACTTTGAGCTGTACTACATAGAGATCTGAGTGGGGTCCCCAGTGGGTCACTTTTCAGCTGTGTGAACCTGGGCCAGCAGAACTCTATCTCTGAGCTTTTGCTTTTCATTAAGAGATGTTAAAGTTTTTGCACTGGATGAAGCTACTTTGTAAAGGCAGAACAGCCCATCACAGAATTGCCAAATTCTATGCCAAGGATATACAAACTATCTTTTTCAGATAATGACCACATTTCCTTCTTTTTCTTTGTTAGGCTTTGGCTTTGAGGTTAGGTTCCTCTCACTTCTATTGCCCCAAAGGAAAAAAAAACACAAAGGAAAGTGAACAAAGAAGCATGTTAGAAATGTACAGCAAAGTTTTACATGCCAGGGTGAGGAAGGATAGGAGGTGAGGGTACAAATCCTCTGCAATATGCCTTAGTCTGTCAATAATGGTAGGAGCCTGAATTGTTGTTTCTTTTCAAACATTTACTGACTTTTATTAAGATGGAATTCACATGCTGTAATGTTTGTCTGTCTTCCCCCAACAGTTATTGATTGATTTTCTGTTTTTTTTTTAAATTTTTTTATTATATGACTCATGTTGACCTAACTCATGATCTTACTTCTTTAGGGTTAGGGTTAGGGTTAGGTTCTCCTGAGAATTACTGAGGAACCCTTCACTCCACAGGTACAGCTTCCTGGGCAAGAGAACTCAAAGGAGAATTAGGTGACTAACAAAATGGAGGCTGCCATTTAAATTAAAAGCAGAGCGTGTATTTTAATCATACCTGGCTACAACTTTCACTTAGTCCCCAAATATTAAAATTTCCCTTTCATTTCTTGGATGAGTAATCTTGGCCTGATTAATTGGAAGCACTACTAGGTCCTTGCCACTTTCACATATTATCCCTGGAGGGGACTGTGCTTCTGAGACAAATGTGAACAGGAAGTACTGTATTATCTTGCCTTGGCATAGCAAATAAAAAGAGGGAATCTGAAATCATTTATTTTCAGTCTTGGCAAACAGCCATGAGGGAATCTCGGCCCAGCTGTGAAACACTGAGTGATGGTGGCCATGTGGCCTTACTTTACCAGCAGGCAGACTGATGTCCCCTACACCATTTGTTAAGTCAGAAACATCGAACTGCTATGGAATCAATTCTAGCTGAAATGGCAGTCTGCTTTATCACTGGGAAAAGTGTAGGAAATATTTTCCATCTGAAAAAGTAATACCTTGAATGAACAAAAAAGGTAATCCAAGATGGTCTTTTGGGAAACAAAATTGTTAAACTCTTACCCAGAGTGAAGGGAATAGGGTAGTAGGGAGATGCTCTTGGGGCATTTAACAAACAAGGAGCAGTGGAAATGGTGACATTTACCTAATGCCAGTGTGATGGCTGTTTTTACTTGTCACTCTGATGCATCTGGAATGAACTAAAACCCAAGCAGCTGGGAACACTTCTAGGGATTTTTGTTGCTTGAATCGTTAGAAGTGAGAAGAATCACCCTAAATTGGAGCCACACCCTCTGGTGGCAGAATATATAAAGGACCTGGGGGATATAAGATTTTGCTCTTGTCTGTTTCTGCTTGTTCTTGCTGGCAAGTTCATTCCTGTAGTATCATTAGAGTCCACTTCTTCAGATTGCCAGCATATACTGAAGCCCAGTCTTAGATTTTTTTTTTATTAGTAGACAGCTATTGTTCAACTAGTTGGACCACAGCCTGTAAGCTACTCTAAAAATATTCTCTTTATGTATGAGTACCAATGAATATCTATGTGCACAATGAATACATATGTGCATATATGTACTTATTCTATCAGTTGTGTTCCTTTAGAGAACCCTGACTAATTCATTCAGTAATTGAGAATCTGAAGCAGGAGGATCCTTAATTCAAGGCAGGTTGAGCTACACAGTGAGAGCTTCCCTCCAAATAAAATAAAATAAAATAAAAACTCCAGATGCCTCTTTTATAAACTGAAACACTTTAAACTTCTGATATGCCATGGATGATGATACTGGCATATTTGCAACGTTTCTATGCCTTAGAGTTTGAACTCATTTTTTGTATTCTTTCTTAAGCATTTGCAAACTTCATTTCTAAAATAAACTAGTCTTATTTGTTAACGGGAATCCCATATTTACCTTCAAAATCTTGTTCAAATAATCACAAAGTCAAACATAGTCGAGAATGTATAGAGGTTGCTATGGTTACTAGGCTAGTTATACATGCCGGTCACTGACTGGCTTCAAAGTAATAGGCACTTGATCCACTTAAGTACCTGACACACAGGTAAAAATGTTAGCTTTTAGTTTCTATCATCATACTATCTGGGATGTAGAGAGATTTTTGGTAAGATTGTAAACATTTTACTTATGATTCTTCAAGAGCAAACAGTTGATTTTATTGTCCTCTTCATAGAAACAAGAGTGAACAAGATCTTTGCAACTTTGCTTTTCCATGGCATGCAGATGAATGACCCAAAAGACAGATGTGATTTCTCACCCATTTCAGATGGTGCAAGTCTAGTGGGTTACAAACCGCCATTCAGTGAACTGCCTAGGAGTAACTGTGGGTGTGTGTATTTGCATCCTTAGAGCCAGCAGTATCTATCTGAGACAGGCTTCTCAGCTTCTGGGGCTCATGAAGAACCTGGCCATCCATGTCCCCCTCATCTGCTGAGTCTAAAGGGCAGGTCTGCTGAGTCAGAATGTGTCCTCTTAGACAAGGGCATTTGTGATACAGGTATCCTCATGGGGCCTCCTAGTTCCCAGCCCTTTTTACTACAAATCATACTTTTGCATTAGGAAGTCTCTCAGTCCTTGAGGGCTGTCTGAGAAGAGAACAGGGAGTATGAATTCAGGGTTCACTACTCTTCCTAAGCCAGAAAAGGGCCCAGGGGAAAGACTTTATCAGCATGTTTTCTGCAGTGCCCACAGATGCTTAGTTTATAGTTTTCTGATGCTAGATTTTCAGGGTCTGACTTTGTGAGTTCTATTTTGTCCTTACACTCTTCCCACCTCTATTTAAATTGGCTAGTCATTTTGGATTTTCTATAACCTTTCAATCTTATCTGAATCATGGTATCTTATTTTAATTGTTATGGGTACTTCTGTGTACTGTGCCCATAAAGTAATTTGGCTTATTATAAAGAAATTCTCCTGGATTGTAAATTATGGAACCGTTATGTAATTTCTTATCACTGGTGTTCACAGAAGCCACCATGGGGCACCTGCCAACAGCCCAACAACCTTTTGTTTTCATTTATAGTTTCACCTAAGTCATTATTTATTATTATTATTATTATTATTATTATTATTATTATTTTCTACAAGCTCGTATGCTGAGGGAAAAAGTCTGTTCCTTAGCTGCCTGTAAGAATTTCATTGGTCTAAAACAACCTTGCAAATCTCTTTCTCCCTGCTAGTGGCAGGCTCAGGATGAGTATGAAATATGTATTTATACAATGATACAAGAGAAGAGATAGTACCTGGGGGTATCAGGGAGAGGTGTCTCCAATAGCTTAATAATGAGAAAGGCATTCTGTCATGGGCAGCAACATGAATGAAGCTGGAGGGTGTGATGGCAAGAACAAGGCTCACACAGAGGGTAAGTATTGCTGATCTCATTAATATGAAAAGACAAAAATGTCAGATACAGAAGCAGAGGGTGGAATGGTGCTTACAGGGGTTAGGAATGGGAAAGTTTAGAGATTGTGATCATAACATCTGAACTTTCAGGTATAAACTGAATACATTTTGGTGATCAGATGTAGGGTACAATGACTATAGTCTATAATAATGTTTGTTATATGAAATTTGCCAATGGAGTAGAGGTCAGGTGATCTCCATTCTCACATGGGGGCTGTGTTTATGCATATAAACATACACACACACAACACTGAAGCAATAAATATGTTAATTTACTTGATTTTAGTATAAATCTACAGAACATACATTTAACAATGCATCAAGTTGGATGTACTAGTACACTTTTAAGCTGAGCACTTGGGAGGCAGCAGCAGGCAGGTATCTGAATTCAAGTCCAGTTTGGTCTACATAGCAAATTCCAGGCTAGCCAAGGTACATAGTGAAACATTGTCTTACAACAACAAATAAACAAACAAACAAACAAAACAATAAAACAAGAACAAAAATGATCATGTTGTGACAGGGTATGATGGTACATGACTGTAGACCTACTACTCAGAAGGCTGAGGCAGGAGGACCAAAGTTACCTTGGGCTACATGGTAAGAGCCTATCTCAAAAATTTAATTAGATACAACTAAACCCACAAAGCTACCACTCCAAACCATACATCCCACAGTCTCAATGACAAATACCATGTTGTATACTGGCCAGGCTGTGCCAGCCTTGTTTCTCTTGCCATGACGTCATCTAGCCTCATCCTCATTGCTACCATGCATAACCTTCACATTGACTTGCTGTCTCTCCTCCTATTTCACTGTCCAAATTTATATTTCATACCTTTAGCCTGCCAGTAGTCTGGATTCACATGATTGCTTCAAACCAATGACTAAGAAAAGAACCCCTTCCTCAAGTAAACAGCTTACAATGAAAAAAAAGAAGTGCTTTGACAAAACTTAAAAGGAAGACAGGAAGATTGTCAGGTCCCCTGAACTGTAAAAATCAAGGGAAGAGTTTAAAGGCATACACAAGAAGAAATTTTTATACATTGTCTCTATACATTGCAATGTGATGTTTGGTGCCTGCATCAATAGCTATTCTGGGGCCAAGAGTGTAGCTGAGGATCACAGAGCAGCAAAGCAGACACAGCATGAGTCCTTAAAATTGATGTTTTGGACCAGAAATACACAATTTGGAAAATTTCTTATTTCCTTCTGCTTGCTGCAGGAGATGGTGGCCCCTTGTTGCTTGAGCATCATGCCTTAGATGTCTGATAATTTATAGTCCAACACATTCTAGGCAGAACATACCTTTTGTTCATTATCTGTAGATTTGCATTGGATTTAGAAAGTAGAGGAGATAAAAGGCATTTCTTTGCTTTCTATTTCTATTTATTACTTTATGTATTACTTTATTTGTGTGAACATGTGTACTCAGTGCCATAGAAAACATGTAGAGGTCAGTGGACAATTTGTGCGAGTCAAAATCTCTCCTATTATATAGGGTTAGGTCATAAGGCTTGGCAGCAAGTACTTACACCCACTGAACTATCTCAACAGACCCTTGTTTTTGAGAGTGGGTTATCTATATAGCTTAGGCTAGTTGCACTCAAAATCCTGGTGTCTTAGCTTCCAAGTGATATAACAATTGCATGTCACCATACGAAGCCAAATATGTATTCAGAGAGAGGATTTAATTTTGGGAAGCAGTCAAAATATCTTTAAAGTATTCAAGTCAAATTGTACTTGCTTGATTGCACAGAATATTTAACAATAAAATAATATGTTGTTAGAAGGCTGAAGAGAGACCTCAGTGGTTAAGAGCATTTCTTGTTCTTATGCAGGACCAGAGTTTTGTTCTCAGCACCCACACAGTTGCTTACAACTGAGTATTGTAAAGGGAACCAATGCCTTCACAGGTACCATGTATGAACACACAGATACTTACAGAAAAAAAAACCACTCATACACATGCAATAAAAATTTAAAAATGTTATCTAATAAAATATTAAATAGTCCTGTCTGTATTTTATCATTCAAAATTTGATCTAGACTAAGAAAAGAGATTATTAACTATCATAAACAAAGATCAAATTTTTGAAAAAAGCTTAAAAGTGTACACAAAGTGCTATCTTTGAAGGAGAGTGTACAGGAGCTCTCACTTCTCTTATTGTTGAGAGATGGAGTGTTGTAGGCCCAGAGCCAGCTTATCTCTGGATAGCAATAGTTGCCTTAGCAGCCATTCAATGCCCACCTTTGAGCTTTTACTAAAATCCAGTTTTTGATCCTGGCCTCCTATGATCCAAAGCCAAAACATGTCATTGGTTAACATTTGATGCCTACAGCAGAGACTTCTCTATTTTGTTATAACCTGCCTATCTGATGTCCCCCACTAATGCATTTTTTAAATGCTTTAATTTATTACTTCCCTGTATTATACTAATAAGAAAACTTCATGAAATGGTTATCATGTTGATATGTGGTATTTGAGGCAACCTTAATTCATGTTCCTTAGGCCAGGCTCATTAATATTTGGCTTTATAATAATAGCAACAAATTAAATAATAAAATTACATGATAATAAGTTAAATTGAATTAGTAATGTTTGGCTTCCTATGTTTTTGCATTGACAAGGACAATAGCTGATACCATCAGCCAATGTGTATCACTTTAAGGGAGGGACATGAGATATAGATATGTGGTACAGCCAAAAATAGGGGGTTGATATCATGACTTTGAAACTTGGTATTGCACTAAGTGAGGTCATTAGGCTTTGGAACTGGGCAATAGTTAATGGGACAGGAAATCAAACTTAATTGGATTAGGTGGCTTTGGACAATCCACAAAGTTCCATTTCTCTCATTTATAAAATGAAATAATAATAACAGTCATGAAAACACAATAGGAAATACTGAAAGCAACTCAAAGGTGACTTTACTTTGTCAAGCACTCAGTAAATATTAGTCATTTTTGCAGTAGACTTGGCTTCTTACAAGGGCTAGTTGTCTGGGAAATATCCATGCTTACTGGGGAAACAAAGAAAACAACTGGCTGACCATCTTATATACTTTGGCCTCATGCTTCTACTTTAAAGATGCCAAAGCCCATTTGTGACTTTAGCAGTAGACACAATTTTTGTAATTTTATAGAATATAATTGATTTTTCTCTAAAGATCTATGATGCCCCATATCTTCCAAGAACTCTATATATCAGAATTTTCTATAGTTACATGATGGAAGCCTGCCTATTTTGGTAGTGAGAGTGATAAACCTGATTCTTTCAAGTTCTGAATATGCCTCTGCCTTGTATAATGTATGAACTACCAGATTAGAAACCCATGTTCAAGAGGCACAAGCATACAGCAGCAGGACCACTTTCTGAACATTTGCCTTGTCCTAAGCATGTCACATATGCATATTGCAGAATTCACCAAGTAATACTACCATTAACTCTATTGTACAAATGAGGCAAAAGACTTTTAAAGACTCAAAGGAAGAAGCTTCTGTCACAGGCTGGGCAGAACATATGTTCCTATGCTGACTATGTGATATATCATCCTTAAATATTTTGACAATCATTAAACCTCAGTTTGATAGTTTGGGTTGTTCTTCCTCTTTGGAAATAACAGGGGAGCATCAACTTGTGGATCTTAGATAGTACCTCCAGATATTTTGACCTTTTAAAGGTAGAAAGTTTAGCATATTCTCTGGATTCAGCTCCAGGGTTATGATAGTGTTGCTTAGGATAAGTTACTTTGATCAGTTCACTATGTGTAAAATAAAATTATCAGTAGTACCTCCATACAGGGTTGTTATAAAAAGTACTTAGAAAATTATAATATCTGACACTGTTATTCAATTGACTTCAAGACCAGGGGAAATCTCACAGTGGCAAAATAGAGCATCATGTCAATGCCAAAGCTGGAAGAGATAGTTTCATATCTGTTGAAGTGGTTCTGAGTAGACTTTGACAAGCTCTTGATGTAGCAAGAAAGGTGGCATTGTTATCTGCTCATGAATGATGAACTGGACCCTACTATCTCTGTAAGGATAGAGGGGTTTGTTTCTGTGCCTAGAAACCTATGCCTTCATAAAATAAAAAACTCATATATATGAGCTCAAATACATTTTCACATCTCGCAGTGAATACCCTTGCTGTTAAATGACTGGTACAGCTAGAGGGGAGACTTAAGGCTGAATATCTTGTCAGGTTTTATATAGGACACATGTTGCAATTTTCCCTCTCTTCCTCTGACCTTCCTTCCTCTGTCTTCTTTTTTCTAATTTATATTAATTAACAAATAGCAACAAACACATTATTATTATTTTCTAGGTATGTAGGACATGTTGCTCTTTAACCATGATCCCTTTGCATTAGCTTTGTGATGGAAAAAAGGAACTCCATTTTATATCAGACATCCATCTTGGTACCCACTAGCTGCCTGTCTCTGACTCCAGCACCTGAAACAAATTTCTAGTAATCCAGACTGAGTGACCCCACTCAAAAATCTACAACCCTGACTATCTACTTCTTATGTTATGACTAACTACTATTTGGTTTCTATGATTTGCTTACATAGATATCCAATGATTGTTTTGAGTTACCTTAAACATTTAAGTGGTAGTGCAGACCAGTTTTTTTGCTTCCTCACATAAATATTGAAGGCCTTCTTATGGTTTTCTTCTTTTAGAATCCTTCCCTATACCCCTCCATCATGACATGCCTGAGATTGGATTTTAAAGCTGTGAGCAGCCAATCAGTAAATCTTTTAATTGTAACTGGACTGAGACTATGGTCTTTTTCCAGGGATCATAAACTCCTTAACCAAGTATACACCACCATAACCAAGTCTGTGGTGATTTGAATAAAAAGTATCATTCATAGACTCATGTATTTGGACACTTGGTCCCTAGCTGGTGATGCTATTTGGGACTATCATGGAACTTTAGGACATGAAGACTTGTTGGAGGAAATATGACTTTGAAGTTTTATGATTATGTCTTGCTACCAATTTTATTCTCTCTGTGTTCTACCTTGGTTGAGGATGTAGTCTCTCAGTTTTCTGCTCCAGATACTTGCTGCCTGATATAATGGACTCTCCCACTGGAACTATAAGTCAAATAAAGCTATTTTATTTATAAGTCACTTTCATTCATGGTATTTTATGAAAGCAACAAAAAGGAACCTATTCAGAGTCCATATTGTAATTTACCTGTGAATTTTTAGCTGTCTTGGTTGAAGCTGGGACGAAGCAGCCTGTTCTCTGTTGAATTTTGTCTTGGGATTACAGTACAGTCTTATTTAAAGGCAAAGGTGGGACTGGAGAGATTGCTGAGCAGTTAAACATAGTAAGAAGTTTCTGGCCCAGACTAAGCTCAAGAGATCCGGAACAACTGTCTCAAATAGACTTCCCACAGATGATTAGTCCCAAATAATCACACAAAATCTTATATTAATTTTATGCTGCTAGGCCTATTACCTAGGTATATTACTTGCTAAGTCTTAACTCTTAAACTAACCCATGATTAGCCAAGTGGCTTAGTACTTTTTCTCAGAGCAGCATTTCATCTTTGTTTCTCTGCATCTGCCTGGCATATCTCTGACTCTATCCTCCTTCCCCTTATCTATACTCAGATTTCCCCACGTATTTCTAAGATGCCTTGCCATAGGCAAAAACAGTCCACTTTTAAGGAATGATATTCACAGCATAGAGAAAGACATCTCACATCAGTTAAGAGTGATTGCTGATCTTCAAAAGGATTCAAGTTTGTTTGCCAGCACTCACAGGGTGACCACAACTGCCTGTACCCTAACACACTCTTCTGGCCTCAGAGGCATTGCATGCATGTAGTAAAAGACATACACATAGACAAATACTCATAAAACAATCAAACAAATAATATCTTTTTTTTTCTTCTTTATTTTGTATTTATCAAAAAAACAGTAAAAAGAATTTAAAAATGCCGAAGAGTTAGCAATAACTATACAGAGGATGATAATCATAAGCATGGCTTATCAAGGGTGGAAATGCAAATAAGATTACTACACATATATTTTCTTTGTGTTCAGCTTTCCCTCTGAACTTTTTTTCCATCCCTGTATATCCTTATTCAAGGTCTCTTCCCCCTCCAACCACATCTGATCATTTTTCTTCTCTGCAACTCCCCATCCCCTCCCTGGGCAGGGAGCAGACAGTCCTATGGTCACACTGACCCAATAATGCTTGGATCAGTCTTCACTCCCGGCCAAATCCAGTTTTGTCCCCCCCTCCCTCAAGAGTGAGTCAGGTGTTCCTATAGATGGACTGGGGTTTGAAGGGTCAGTCCAGGGTGTTTCTGATCCCAAGCTGTTCAGTGGTTGTGGTTTGCTGCTTGGGCATGTTTGGCTTTTTTTCTTGTTTGTTTGTTTAGAGACCACTAGTGAGTGAGTACATCCCCTGCTTATCTCTCTGAGTTTGTGA